>VDFB02210361.1:113483-325152 GCA_007258455.2 Sequoia sempervirens | reverse complement strand
CATTAAAACTATTAAAACTAATACATAGCCTAGTTACTTTTGAGTTGGAATTTTATAATTCCCCTATATTAAAATGTATGCTATATAATTATAGAGCTCACACACATTTAGAACATGTAAAATAATATTTTTCATCAAAAGATGAAGTGAATAACAATACATAAAAATTAACTAATTTTAGAAGAACTATTTTTGAGAAAATATTATTTCTATTTGTATCGTATTTACCATTTTGCCTATTCCATTAGGAATACTTAGAATGTATATCCCATTTTAAAAATAATGAGTAGACTATTCAAAACACATTATAAACATTTAATACAAAAATATTACAACAATATTTCACAATATACCATCCAACACCTGTATCCCTCCAATCAAGCCAATATGCACAAGATAGGGATACTCTTATTTGTGAATAAGCATGGGTACTCTTACCAAAAAATATAATGATGCCCCTATTATGGGATTTGTGCTCACTCAAACCCCTTGCACATGGAGAACAAAAAATCTCCTCTTCACAAGAGGATAGTCAAATCCCCTATAAGGAACTTAAGAAATGACACATAAGGGACTGAACAATTTCCAATCCCCAATATGACACTCAAAACAAACATTGTTTGCATAGAAACAATAAATAATTTCACCATAGATAAAAACACAATATATCACTAAGGATAAACTCCTTGTTTTCAAACATGATTTGAATTATAGTTTCATTGTAGCAAATTTAAGCATCACTATTAAAATAAGGATAATTAATAATAAATTATTCTAAATTTCTTCACACGTAGCTATCGTATTTTAATTATCTTCTTGAATAATTATGATAATATTTTTCATTTTATTTACTAATGCTACAACATCAAATCTTTTGAACTAGACAACTTCAAGTTACTATCATCAAGCAAAGAAAAAAAGAGTTTCATCCATACATAAAATTGTCATTTTCTAGTAATCAACATTGATATTTAAACCTTCAAGCATCCCATCAACATGTGAATAACATTGCATTCAATTCATAAAAAGGTCACTCTTGTCTAAAATCAACAACTCAACTAGATATTTTTTGTAATTAAATTGTGACAATAAACAAATACTATTAAATATCTAGAGAATGCAATATACTTAATAATTAGCTCATGTATTATGGTGAATTGATTTGATTGTATTAAATTGTAATGCACAACCAAAGAAACATCGAAATTGCATGACCCTATTTACTACAATAATTACTCAATAATTCCTTGAAGAAATTAATTTTCAAGCCTTCATCTATATTTTAATGAGCATTTATCTTCATTATGAAGCAACGAAGTTAAATTTGATCAACATAGGTAACCTATTTTAAGGAAATTATGGTTGACTAACTAGTTTAAGAGCCTATTTCCCACAAAGAAGACTAACATTCTTAAAACCAAAGATCAATTTCATAATATTCCTTTTCCTCATAATTTTATCACTTTTTCTAATTAGTATTACATAAATTCGAGAACAACTATATTCAACTTTTAGCTTTTGCAAGATTTAGGAAAAAGGTCACTTAACTGATCATATCTTGAACTTCACTCCAAAATATAAAAAAATAAAATATTTACTTAATAATTAAGACATTGCACACAATGGGACCCTAATAAAAATTCGTTAACAACCCCAGAGTTCCTAGTGTTGAAACCCTGATCTAATACCAATTGTCATGCCCCAAATTTGACCAACCAAACAAAATACAACCACCAATTTTTCATTTGAATAAATTCATATAAAAACTAATTATTACTAACCACACACGAACATGGTACATACTAATAATAAGGTTAGTATTAAATATCCATACTAAAAAAAATTTAAACAACACTTACATTATTATTATACTTCTATTTCTTTCCATTATTTATATTTATTGAAATTAATAATAATCACAACATTATGATTATAACAATCTTACCTTTAATACTCAATGCCAATATATCAGCCTACTTGAGTACACATTCCAATGATTATGCCACCCATGATATGAATATTTTAGCATTACCCTTCTTTATATTACTAAGGATAGTATTTACAATTTCACTTTTAATATGTTAGTAATAAATAGCTTACTAATATTACTAACTCCAAATTCACCTCCATAAAGATTAGCATCATTACTCATGAAATCACAAGTGTATTTACCATCATTACTAATAATCTTTCCAATTATATATTTAACCATTTACCACTTACTAATACATTTATACCATAATTATTGAAGTCAAAATTACTTAACTAATAATCTATTTGACACTAATAACTCAACATTGACATTGCTCAAAGTTTTCTAATATTAATATCATTCACATTGTTTATATTCTTGACTAAGAATGATATTATTGTGATTGGAAATCACCAAAATAATATCGTTAGTAGAAAGGTATTTATTTTTCTTTACTTTAGTCACTTCATTAAACAATGAGAATAACATCATTACTTGCAAAAAATGACCTCTACGTGCAAAAGTGATCATCTCAATGCTAAATTTCATAATTAATATTAAAGCCAAAAAAATTAAAATATAGTAGGCATCCATCAAGTTCACTAGTTAATATCTAACGAACAATCCAACCGCTTAATATTACTATTTTCTTTTCACATTCAACTCTAAAATCACAATTAACTACAAAAGTATTCTCAAATTTTGTATATTTAAGTGATACATTGATCTCATAAGTCAAGGGAGAAACATGGAAATCCTATATCACCAATTAGTCACATCAACCAAGATAATTTTAATGACAACAATTGGAAAGGTTATGATGATGACAAAGAGTAAAGATGATTCACGAAGGAAATTTAGAAAAAAAAATTAGCCAAAAAGGCGGATAAGCAAAATCTGCATGAAGAAAAAGGAATTTGGAGTCTTGGTTAAAGATTATTGGAGGAATGGGGGTTGGGTTGATTTGAAGACCATCCAGATCTTAGCCCTGTTCAGTCGGCTTTCAGAGCCCTAAGACCAGCTCAACACCAGGTGGAGGATCTTGATGTCTGGTTAGACAACCCGTCTAGTATTTTTTCAGTTTCCTCTGCCACGTCTATGTTGGTTAGTCCGATGGGGCCTCCTCCCTTCTGGGCTAAGGATTGGATTAATCACCTGACTCCGAAAATCAATATTTTCTACTGGATAATGCTACAGAATAAGATTCTCACTTTGGAAAATCTTGGAAAAAGAGGAATTCAATTACCAAACAGATGTTATATGTGCAGGAATGAAGCCGAGACTGTTAATCATCTTTTTCTTCATTTCCCTTTTATGTCGAATATTTGGGATAAAATTATGGTGCTTCTTGATGTGGCTTGGATTTTCCCTGCCTCTGTCGAAGACTTCTTCATACAATGGAAAACTCCTTCAAAAAATCCTTTTGAGCGAAAGCTATGGTCTTTTGCTCTACCTTTTGTGTCTTGGAATATTTGGAAGGAAAGGAATAACAGAGTGTTTAGGGATAAAGAGATGTTGGAAGGGGACTTGTACGCTAAAATTGCAAGGGCTATAAAGGAAAACTTATCTTTAATTCCAAGAAAAATGTTTGAGAAAGCTAACTGGTCTCCTTTTGATATTGCTATGGCCAAAAAGTGGAATTCAAAATTAGTTGGGTCAAATGTCCTCAAACCTGGTGTTTGTGGGAGAGAGAATGTTAATTGGTCTTTGCCGCCTTCGGGCTGGTTGAAAGCCAATTTTAATGGTGCGGCTAAAGGTAACCCTGGGAAAGCTAGCAGTGGGTGTGTTTTAAGGGACAACTTGGGGGCTTTTATTGCAGCTTTTGCTGTGGACATCGACACTCAAACTAATCATGTTACGGAAGCTGTTGGGGATTTTCATACGGTTAGCTTAGCCATCAAGATTAACACGAAATGTATTTGGTTGGAGGGTGATTCATTGAATATAATAAATTGCATTCTTGGGCTTACCCCCCATCGTGGACCATCAAAAAATGGATCGAAGATACAAAAATATTATTCAGTAAATTTGATAAAGTGAAAGTTTGCCATGCCTATAGAGAAGCCAATAAGGTGGCAGATTACTTCGCCAATGAAGGGGTTAAGAAGGGTGGGGAAAACACATGGAGGAAGAATGACTACCTCCATCCCGAAGTGAAAGCGCTAATTTATTATGATTCAGTGCATGGAAGAGAAGTCTGTCTTCGTCATGATGAAACGGATAAAGATCAGGTACGTCGATTTCATTAGATTTTATGGGACCCACGTCATTTTCCTTTTCAAGAAGAGTCTCCGGCACGCTTTCTGGGTGTTTAATAAAATATGCCTAAACGGGACCCAGAGCAACTGTAGAGTGTTGTCCAATAGAGCTTTGAATATGGGAAAAGAAAGAAAATGAGTGGAGCCGAGCAGTTTCCAGGAGCACAGAAAGAACGCTAAAGCATGGGAAAGAATTGAAAAGGGAGGCTCAGTCCCGTATCTAGAAATGCTCCATGGTACAGATGAGGGGATGCTGGACTATTTTGTTAAAAACTGGAAAAATGGTGAGATTGTGTTGTTTGGTAGGAATGTTAAGCTGAATGAGGACTTAATCGGTGAGATAACTGGTCTTTTGACTGAGGGTGTGAAATTCTATCAGGACCGATGATTCTCTGATGAAGTGGTCTTTAAATTTCCTAAAAAAGACAAGGAGAAAGCTAAGATGGTTAAGGTTGCCAATAGCTACTTTGATGTGGAGTCCATCAAATCTATCTGGAGGAAAGTTTTAAGAGTTATTATGGAATATATCACAGTTGACGGGCGCTTCACCAGAGTTTATGGTTACCACTTTGCCATTCTGAACCATTTCCATCACAAGGTTCGTATCTCTACGCCTTTTTACTTATTCTCTTCTTTGAAGAATTGCCTTGATGAAGTTGAAAGAAACCCTAGGAGGACTGCTATTATTCACCCTGGTCTTGTTAGGCTCATTTTTGAGCATGTTCAAAATTTACCTACTTTGCTTAAAACTGTTGAAATTGAAGATTTGGATGATGAGGAGATAGAAAGTAGTAGGGAGATCGACCCCCGGGCCCTCCCTGCTTGTGATCCTATTGGTCCTGATACCATTGCTCCCCAGTCCCCGTCTTGTCGGAAAACCCTTAAGGATTCTGCCCCACTGTCATGTCCTAAATCGCAGCCTCTGCATGAGTGCCCTAGTCTGGGTTTTGCCTTGCCGCCCTGTCTTAACCCCCAGTCGTCTCCTGGATGCCCTACTCTGGGTTTGTTCCCTAGTTTTAGAGGTACCCCTATTACGAAACTTGTTTTGTATTCTGGGAATTCAATGGAAATCCTCTCTGATAAGCCCATGGTCAGTAAGGAATCAGCCCCTAATGCCCCTGCGTCTAGAAGATTTGGGAATGGACCTTATGACTCCCCTATTCAGGATGAAATTAACTCAGCCCTGAATAAGCTAAAGCCTGAGGACATGGTGAGTATGGCGGAAAAAAGTACGGATGACCTTTTCACTATTCTTAAGTGGACCTAGAAGGAGGTATGTGATTTGAAAGGTCGTAATACTGATCTCAACAACAGGGAACTTATGGACTTGGAGCAGAAGATTAGTTGGAGTCATAGAGATAATGAAGGACAGGAAACTCCCTTACCAAGGAAAATATAGCAATCACAGGAGGAAAGATTGACTAGTATCGAGTGCAATATGTCCAAGATTGGCCAAAACATTAGGGCCACTGTTGCGAACAATCACAAAATTGCTAGGCATAATACCATCATCATTAATGCGATGGTGGAAAAGCTTGAAAAAAACCAAAAGGGTTCGCTGGTCGTGGATTTGGATGCGGACAGGGGAGGCAGCAGATCTGCTGGTGAAGGGATCTCGACTCGTACTCGGGCTAACATTAAGAGGAAGACCCTGACTTCGTCACATATAGCTCAAATTCTCAAGCAGGGGTTACAGGATATGAAGGATGTTGAAAAGGAGGCTGAGGAGCTACTGAACACCTTGGAGTAGCGCGGTGGTGTTTGTTGCTAGTTTTTTGGGCGGTCCTTTTTTTGGCCCTGTTGTCTCTTTGTGCTGTCGTTTCTTTTTTGGGACAGCCGTTTGCTTGTTTGAACTTTTTCTATTATATTTTGTTGTTTAAACTCTGCAGTTTCAGGTCCCTGTAAAACCTATTTTTTCCTTTTCAAAAACAATTGAATAGATAATGCTCAATGTTACTTAGATTTTGGGTTCCTCTCATAAAATCGGTACCCTGACAATGTCAAAATCTTGGTTAAGTTTTAAACCAAGTAGTGTTTTATCAAGTGTTCATAACCTGGGCAGTATTTTCACTAGTTTTTCTAACTTCTTGATTTATCACCTTTTACTTTACTTCTCCTTTTTCTTAAGTTCAGTTATGTTTTAGGGTATTGTTGTAATGTCCCAAATACTCTAAGTTATTCTTTTGAATGGTTGGCAGTCCATACTTAAAGTTGTCAAAGTCGTTAAAAAGACCACCAACAATAACATTCAAATTATTTCAAGCCAAGCGGAGATTGGAGTGGTTTCTATAACTATAGTGGTGATTTTTTCAATTTTGTGAACTCCCCACGTTACCTCCAAAATATATTTTTAAGGAAATTAAAGAAATCAGAGTGTAGATTATTATGTTTGCGTGCATTCTGAATAAGCGATCAGCTACTTGTACAAAAAAGAATGAAGATATTACATTCAAATGCATCAATTAAAATGAATAAAAATATAATTTCCCATAAGAAGAGAGTGGCAACATCAAAGATATAAAATGATATATTTTATTATATATGCAGTGTAGAAAATTGTACGCTCTTCTTAGAGATTGTACAATTTCATACTTACTCTAGACCTATTTTTACCACCCTTGCATTTATGATCTTTTAAATCATCATTAATAGGCCCCTAAGACCCTATATTTTAGATCTCAATGCTTATTTTGACTAAAATCCTAATAAAATCAACAAAGGTATTCAATTTTCTAATAGCCCAATATTTACTCACCTTGAAAATTTAGGGTGGGACTCATAGGCCACCTTGGGTGTATGAGTCCCCCTAGGTAGGACCCATGTGCCACAAGTGGTGTATGAGTCTTAGGTGGCCCCTTTTTAGGGTTTTGTGGGAAATTAAGGTTTTCAATTCAAATTTTTGGTTGATGTCAACATTTGAGATCTAGCAAATGGTAAATCAGATGAATTTCTTGTATAAACATGGTTTTGAATCATCATTTTCATCTAGAGAAACAAATTCAAGCTCTGAGCATTCATTATATCAACTTGAGTACTCAAGCATAATTTTTTAAGAGCATTCAAGAGGAAGTAGCATGCAAATTTGAAGCCTTGGAGAAACATTATAATGTTTTTACTAGTCTTCAAGCTCACTTTCATGTGAGATCTAGCATTGTCAAGGATTGATGATGGTTGTCTATAGTGAATCATGATGGATTCTAGGTTATGGAGATGCAACTAGCCATCAAGCCAAGCCTAATTCCTTTTTTCCTAAGTGATCCCATCCTCCATTATCATTCTATTTTCAGCCTAAAGGAAAGTACATACACTATTGTGACTTATTAGAAAGATTAGGGATCTCCCAAAGTGAGTCATCATCTCTATATTTCATTTGTGTATCTTATTCTAGCACATTAGAATAGGGTTTTATGGAATTTTAGATCTCCTAATCTTAGATGCACTTAAGATCGGGACTTGCATTCACATTTACTTTCAAGATCCATTATTTCTATCAAGTTTTAATTACCAAACTAAGGGTTTGATCGAGGAAAACTCCCCATAAGCAAATCAATACAATATTTTGTTTTGTAGATTTTTAACAAGTTTAGATCTAGAAAGAAAGTTGGGAAGAAAGAGAAGAGATAGAAGAACAAATTCAAACCCTAACTTTCCAAAAGATTTGAATGGGACTGATATGCCACTTCTGGCATGAGTCCTGTTATAACAGATTTTTCAAGTTTTGAAAGATTGAGACTTGTCACTACCAGATTTCAGTTTTAGCCCAGAAACTGTAATCTAGGACTAAATTTCCCATCCTAGCATATCATTCCTAGTAGGAACTAAAATAAAAAAATTCAAGATCTTAGATCTTCATCCATGCCTCTTCATGTTTCCAGGTCCACCTCTATAGTTTCTCAGTTTACTATTCTAATTTGTATTCATTTTTAGGTCATTTACTTAAGTCTTGTATATCATTTACATTTCTTATCTTTTCATGCCCTATCTTGGTGGTTAACCTTGTTTACACCTTTAATAAAACCCTAGGACACCTTATTGTAGATCTCTTTCCCTTATTCTATCCTTGGATTGAGATCTCTAAGGTTTCCTTGAGTGAAATTTATAGGAAATTGGTGGTTGTATATCCTAAATCATACACACACATACAACTAACAATTTTCAAGGTTTCATTTTGGTGAACCTATCCTTTATAACACATTTATTTCCAATTTGGAGTGCATCATAGTCCTATATCTAGATTATGTTAACTTTTCATTAGGTCTTGCATTAGTCAAATTACATCTAGGGTTTCAAAATATTGCATTAGTGAAAATGCATATAGGTTGCATGTTTTCCTCTTTCATCATTAAATTTCACTTAAAATTGGTAATTGCATTTAGTCTAGACATCATTCAAAATAGAGAAGCTAACATTCAATCATAATTTGTTCAATTTTTTTGCAAAAACCCTAATCTGACACTCATACGCCGCTCTAGCCGATTTAGTACTAGTACTGTTGGTTTTGCTTATTTTTGGGTATTTTGTGTTGAATTTTTATCAACATTTGAATCCCTAAAAAACCTTGACTAGGAATCATATGCCCCTCTAGGTGATTTAGTCTCATGCTATAACATCCCTCTAATTAAACCTCGAAGGTTAAGAGCCAAAAAGGGCAAGATAATATTTTTTTAAAACATAAAGGATAACATACACAAAAGAAGCTTCCAATACATTAATACAACCACATACAAGGCCAAGAATGGCCTAATGCATCCCAAGGGTGAGGATTAATCTACCCTCCTAAGAAAAACCAGACAAGAGCAAATAAGATAGCTCTAGGGAAAATGCTCCGGAACCATAGTAGCGTTGCTCCAGAACTTAACAATGCTGCTCCAGAACCTTAACAGTGCTGCTCTAGAACTTGTAGCACTAATCCATAACCTAACAACGTTGCTCCAGAACTTGCAGTGCTGCTCCCGAACCTTAACGACACTGCTCCAGAACTTGCAACGCTATTATGGAACTTGCAGTGCTACTCTGGAACCTTAACAACACCACTCCAGAACTTGTAGAGCTGCTCCAGAACCTTAGCAGTAACCACACAGATAATAAAATCAGGTTGAAATGCGCTAGAAACTTAACAACATGGTACATAATGGAATAAAGTACAACCATAGCTCTAATTTTAATTGAAATAAGAATGAAGCCATATAAGAATTTATCATTGAACATACGATTCTGATACCAACACTGGAACTCGAAAGCCAAACATAATCATCACATATCTTCTCATTAGATTTATGATTTCTTTCACTCTCAAGTGAGTACAATGAGCGTAAGGAAATGAGTTTGAGTACAATAGTATTTACATGAATAAAATACATCATCAGAAAGGTAAATACAGAAGACAGGATGACTCCAACGGTGCTCCAATAACCTGTACACTGGTCCCAAATGGTGGTGGCAATGCCTCCCTACCATGTGGACTCAAAAGAGCCCACCCCACCGTGCTCGAAGATAGTCACAAGGCCCAAAAAAAGGTAGCAAGAAAAATGAAAGGTAAGGCCAACACTCACATCAATCACGAAGCCAACATGGAAGGCAATGCACACAATCAAAGTCAACACAAGAAATGCTCATCCAATAACATGACGGGTACTACTCATGTCTACGAAGGGCTAGATAATAGAGTGCATATCAGATGGAGTGTCACCATGCGTGCTCAAAGGGATGACACCACATGAAATCAAGTAAACCTCTCATAGGGATGAGGAGACTCAATCATGCCTGAATCCACGTCCCGTAGATGGATGACTCAATGCCAGGCAGACGGATGGGCCTTCTCGAGTGCATCCTTAGCCTTTACAAGTGTTCAAGGCCATGCACGAGGAATAATTATCTTATTAGTGTTTTTTCCCCATTAATTTTATTTATTTACCACTTGTTTACTCTAACCCTGCTACTAGTTCCCCTGGCAGCCACTTGCGGGCCTCGGGCTCGTAGAGAGCCACTCCATATGACCACTCTATTACCTAGAAGTATGTGCATATCATTTAACCAAATGAGGAAACCAAACAATACATGAAATGAAGGAAAGGCCACAATTTCAGTCAAAGGAGCCAATTAAAAACAACCAACTAACACTGATGTAAAGGACACACTTAATGGTTGTAAATCAACATGAAGAGAAGGCACAAAAATCACATTGAAAATACAAATTTCCTGGATTACGAATCTAAGCCCAGCCCAGTTCATATTTGGGCATTTCTAGTCGAAATCCACCTTCAAATTTTGAGTTTAGGACCAAAATGAAGTGTTGTACAAAAAAATGTCTTTTTTCAAACTATGCAAGCAAAAAACACAAAAAAATAAAAGTGCCAAGATTTCAAATCCACCAAAGACCCAGTTTAGATCTTGGTGTTCCAAAATAAAATCCACCCTCAATTTTTGTTTTTACCAATAGGGTAATGAGTAGAAATTGAAAAACACAATTTTTTTTACAAATTGAGCAAAAGAAAAACAATAAGAAAGAGCCCAAAACAGATTTTTTTTCCATAAACCCATTTCAAGTTTGCTGGAGATCTACAAATTCAGTCACACAAAAACCCTCACATAGTAGAAATAACCAATTAAAAGAAACCAACATCCAACTCCAAGCAATACTAAGCAAAGACATAAAGAAATTCCTCAATTTTCAAGGGACAACAATAACCCAAAAAAGAAAGAAAATTTACCACCCAAGCATCAATGAAGAATAATAGAAAATTAACTTGAATTTCCCCAAAACCAAAATAGTGAATTTTCTCAATGGAGAAGGCATGACCAAGCTCCAAAATACGACAATACGCAAGAATAGGCAGGCTGATTTCAATAATTTACTGCCCACAATTTTCTTCTCATAAAACTTTCACAATTTCACAACTCAATCACCAAAATCATAGGGTTTATTTCCCATGCAAACAACAATTTCATTCTTTTTCTCTCCAAAAAAGAAAATCTTCCCTTTAAACAAAACTCTATTTCCTTTTTATATTTTCCCCAAAACCATCCAAAAAGAGAATAAAGCATTTTTATAAAATTATGCATTAAAGCTCCCCAAAAGGAGCAACTAATAAAAATCACAAAATAAGCAATATTAAAATATGCATGAAATACTAATGAAAACCAAAACCAAATACCTCAACGAGACAAGCAGGAAAGTCACATATGGCAGAAGGGTGCTCTGCACGTTACCGTTAGGTAATCGGATGGAAGACAACAATACGGAAACTCTACCCTAACAAGGTACATTGGGCTAGGGTAGGGGATATTTGGCTTGTGACTACCTCCAGTAACCACCATCGAGGAAAGAGAGTACACTTAGTCCTATAAATTTAGGCAGAGTCGATACTTAGTACCTGCATCACTCCAATCAAACGTTAAAGTACATGTGCATGAATCATATATCATAAATCTAAAGCAACATTAACCATCAGGAAAAAGAGTCGTAATATCATAAGCCTCTCAGTTACAAGTGTTATGATATCATCTTTACTTGTCCATAATAATAAAAAAGCAAGGACAATGATGTATATATAAAAATATAAGTATGTAATTCCAACATAATATCTAGCCATGTAAGCATGAAATCCAACATGAACAATAATCATGTTAGCAACATAACAACATATAAACATGTAAGCATGTAAACATGTAATCCAGCATATAAACTTCACAGAATTACACCTCCTAGGTGTCAATAGAAAATAATGAAGGGACGAATAGAGTAAATACAAAATATACAGTCATAAGACCACAAAAAAATATAAACATGGGGGTTGTTACATCCTCCCCCCTAGGGCCAAGCTTTCTCCTGGAAGCCTACAAAACGATACAGATAAAGGACTCTCATCCTCGCCACATCCTCCCAAGATGTTGAGGAATCACCATCAGGATCCCACCGGGCCCTTACTTGCTCTATGTCCCAACCCCTGAGGTTCAACCTCTGATGTTGCAAGATTTGTACGAGCTCCAAAGAAAGTTGTATGTCCACCTTGACCTGCAAAGCAGTCCAATCAAGAACATGGGTCACATAAGGAATATATTGTCTAAGAACAAAAACATGGAAAACATCATGGATGCGTGATAGACTCGGTGGTAGCACAAGGCGATTGGTGACTGGACCAATCCTCTCAAGGATTTCAAAAGGTCCAACAAAATGAGGTTGCAACTTTGAGCCTTTCCCATAATGAATGGGGCTATTCCACAAGAAAACTCTCAGAAACACATGGTCACCCACTAAAAAGTCGTGATCCAACCTATGGGCATCAACATACATCCTCTACTGATCCTTAACTATAGCCAACTACTCTCTAATCCGCATTACCTATTGCTCCATATCCTGAAGCATCTCTGGACCCAAAAGAATTTGGTCCTCTAAGCGATCCCAACTCAACAGTTCATGGCATGGCCTACCATACAAGGCCTCGAAGGGGGACATACCAAGAGAACTATGGTACCCATTACAATAAGCAAACTCAACTAGGTACAAGTAGTCCTCCCAACGAGACTGCTGATCCATAACGTACATCTAAAGCATATCCTCTAAAACCTGATTAACTCGCTCTGTCTTTCCATCAGTCTTGGGATGGTATGTAGAGAGCTCCCAAAGCATGTTGGAGAGAAGTCCACAAAGATTATGTGAACACTAGATCATGATCAGAAATGATCTTATAAGGAATACCATACAACTGCACAATATCCTCCACAAACACTCGAGCTACGAATGCTATAGTGTACGAAGACCTTATGGGTGAGAAGTGTGCCACCTTGGACAACTTTTCCACTGTAACCATAATAGCATCATGACGGAATGAAGACATAGGTAGCCCCACTATAAAATCAAGAGATATCATATCCCACTTCCATCCAGGGATGGAGTGAGGCTGCAATAGTCCTGTTGAATGGTAATATTCTACCTTCACCCACTGGCACTCGAGACACTGAGCGACAAAATCAACAATATCACGCTGCAATTCTGCCCAATGATACAACTGTTGAAGATCAACATGCATCTTCATGACACCCTGATGAGTTGAATAGGGTGCACGATGGGCCTTCGACAAAACCAAGGAACGAAGATCGCCAGAATCTGAAACATAAATGCGATCAAGATGCCACAACAGTCCATCAGGCTTGAGAGAGAAACCTACAAACCTACCCTCAAGGACTCTCCCGGACTCAATTTCTACTTTCACCTCTTGATACCAAGTATCACTAGGAAGTGACTCCAAAATACGGCTCCGCAAATCCACTCCAAGCGACAAAACTGAGATCTCATGTCTCCTCCTGCTCAAGGCATCTGCAACAACATTTTCCTTGCCCTAGATATAGCAAGCCTCAAATTCATACTCACAGAGGAACTCCATCCAATGACGTTGTTGAACATTTTGATTCGGATGAGTGAAGATATACTACAAACTGTGATGATCACTATGTAACTCAAACAGATGACCCAAGAGGAAATGTCTCCAATGCACAAGTGCATGGACAATAGCCGCTAACTCCAAATCGTGGGTGGGGTAGTTCAACTCATGATCCTTGAGCTTATGGGACTCATATGCAATCACTCGTCCCTCCTACATATGAATTTCCCACACACCTTCCAACAAAGCATCGGTGCACACTATGAAATCACCTATAGGATCTGGCACTACAAGGATGGGTGCACTAGTCAGCTACTCCTTAAGAGCATGAAAAGCTGACTCACACTGATCTGACCACACAAACTTCTTTCCTTTCTGCTGAAGAGAGGTGATGGGATGGGCTACCCCAGAGAAATCTCTCACGAATCGGCGGTAGTAACCTACCAATCCCATGAAACTGTGAGCCTCAGCCACAACCGTCGGTGCTAGCCAATCCAAAATGGCCTGAATCTTAGAAGGATCCACTGTGATACCCTCTCCTAAGATGATATGGCCCAAATATCTCACCTTAGTCTGGAAGAACTCACACTTGTTCAATTTCTAAACAACTGATTATCTCACAAGCACTACAACACTTGCCGCAAATGGCCTTCATGCTCCTCCATAGTCCTCGAATAAATCAAAATATCATTGAGGAACACGAGAACAAATCGGTCAAGATAGGTGCGAAACACCCCATTCATCAAACTCATGAAAACTGATGGAGCGTTGGTCAATCCAAAAGGGACAACCATGAACTCATAATGTCCATAGCATGTACGAAATGTTGTCTGATGAATGTCTGCCTCATGAATGTGAAGCTAATGGTATCCTGACTTCAGATCTATCTTGGAGAATACTTTGTCTCCCCTCATCTGATCAAACAAATCATCTATCTGAGGCAACGGGTAACAATTATTCACCGTCACTTTGTTTAACTGGCGATAATCAATGCACAAGCGAAGAGATCTGTCCTTCTTCACGAATATGATAGGTGCTCCCCAAGGGGACACACTAGGATGAATGAAACCCTTCTCTATTAACTCCTCTAACTACAACCGCAACTCACTCAACTCCTGAGTAGTCATACAATACAGTGCCCGAGAGATAGGTTCTGCTCCAGGAATGAGATCAATACAGAAGTCTATATCGCACTTAGGCGGCATACCTAGAATGGCACTTGGAAAGACATCCAAAAACTCCTGAAGAAGAGGATGGTCATCAAGAGATATCTCCTGAATCCCACCTTCAGCAAGATCACTAACCAAAATAGCAAACATCTGACAGCCTTCCCGCATGGCATGCTTCAGCTGCATGGCTAAAATCACATGGAGAGAAATGGGTCTCTGGACCCTGACTAACTCAACACACTTCCCAACACCGTCTACACACTAAACTGACTTACGCTGACAATCTATATTGGCTTGGTGTGTCTCCAACCAATCCATGCCTAAAACAATTCCATAGGATCCCAAAGGCAACACACGAAGATCCACTGTGGTAGTGAAGGTGCCCAAATCCAACACACAACCACAAACCAGGGAGTCTACAGCCACCTTGGCTCCAGTGGCTAACTCAACCTACCAACCAACATCCTGCCTTACCACCATGAGTCCACAGTTCTCTACGAGAGAAGGAGAAATAAAAGAATCTGAATCTCCTGAATCAAACAAAGTAGATGTGGTAATCCCACATAACACACCTGAATACTCGACCATGATGCCCTGGTGCTTAGCTTGGCGATTATCCACCGCCACAAAAACTCTATGAGATCTGCCAATATCACTTGTTGTAGGCTCTGAAGTAGCCTGTCTCTTACCACCTCCAGTTACTAATCTCTGAGGACACTGAACAACTATATGACCATGTTGCCCACAAGCAAAACAACCACCTTTGCCAAAACCTCGGCCCGAAAATGGTGCACGCACCAGCTGGGTTCCTTCACCCCTAGAACTCTGCTGTGTACTCTGAGAACTCTGCGTTGAACCACTTTGCTGCCTACTCCAAGAATGATGACTCAGACGATCCCTAGAAAATAGAGTACCAGAACTCTACCCACTCTGCTAAGATTAAGAAGGCCTATGCCTATGCCGCTGACCAAATCTAGAAGGTGTAGACTGAGATCTAGACGGTACAGCTCCCTGAAGCTATGTACGCTGAGTAACTGATCCTAAAGGAGGGGCACTACCAACCTGAACACTCACTTGACCACCAAATACTAACCAAATTCTCCTCTATCAACCTCACCTTCTCCATGGCGGTCTCTAAGGTCTTCAGTTCGAACACCCAAACACTACCACTAATACGGGCATTCAAGCCCCTGATGAAATGCTGCACTAACATTGGCTCATCATCAGAGATGCTAACATACTGCTTAAGCTCAAAGAAGTTGTGGTCATACTGATCTATTGTTATAGTCAACTGACGAAGCTCATGGAACTCATCAACATGTCTCTACCGGTAGAAGTCAAAGAGAAATCATGCATGGAACCTCTCTAAGAATAGTCCCCAAGAAACAAAAGCAATGTCTAGGTGAAGCTTTTCCTCCTCTACTCTCCACCATGTAGACGCAAAGCTTCTGAGGTGCATAATGGCACACCGATCTCTAGTATTGCTATTGTAAGGATGCATAGCAAAGCATCGATCGAGATCGATCAACCAATTCTCTGCTTCAGTCCCTATACCAGAACCATCAAAATTAGGGGGATGGGCCCTAAGGAGATCCCTCATGTCACCAACATCAACCTTGTCTCCATCCACCCTATCCCTCACAACATCTACTCATGAACGACTCGGACTACGAGAACGCTCCCACTCGGCTCTAACATATCGACCATCCTGACGAGAAGGGTGTGACTCCTCCTCAGAAGATACCTCCTAGTGAGGTCCTAAATGATCCACAATTTACTGCAAAAGAACTAAAGCTTGAGCACCCTTGAGCCCTTCAGCTTGGTTCTTAGCATGATGTTCCCCCTGTTGCTCACCCTGATTACCCTTATCCGCATTAAGCCAAGTGCTCCACCAAGGAAAAAAGGCTCTACCTCGAGCTCTTCCTCTGTCTCTACCCCTAGGAAGTATTCTGAAAACAAAAGAAAGAACACATCAAAATAGATCATCCCAAGGATGACCTATTCACCAAACTACGACATGAAAGCATAACAACAAGAATATTAAACAAAATAACAATCACACGCCACACACGCCAAACATAGCATGACATAGAAGGATCAAGTACGCTAGAGCTCCCAGTGTGTGAACATGGGCTCCGATACCAGATGTAACATCCCTCTAATTAAACCTCGAAGTTCAAGAGCCAAAAAGGGAAAGATAATTTTTTTTAAAACATAAAAGGATAACATACACAAAAGAAGCTTCCAATAGGGTATGTGTAGGATCACCATGGAAAAAATAGGCCCTTAAGTGGCAAAAATATCAGAAAACTCAGAGTTAGGTAACTTGACGTAAAAAAATGAATAAGTTATCTATATTATTTCAAAAATATATAAGAATAGAATCTATAGAAAATTGAATGTAGTTTCTAAACTACTAGGTTTATTTTTAAAAAATGAAAAATCTATTTGGTGAAAATTTGAAATTTCAATGCAGTAGTACTTAAATTTCAGGGAAAAAATAAGAAGTACGTGTTTGTCTTACCACCCTAACCATAATAAAATGATAATATTTTTTTATAAGATTTTATACATAAGTAGAGGACTCATGTCCAAATGTCATGCATATTTTTTTGTAATTTTTTTCCAGGTAAATAACTAATTATGAATTTTTTATTACAACTTTTAAAAAATATCAAAAATCGTATGTCTAACCATCTTAACTTGGTCAAAACTTCATGAAATTCAATTTTTATTTTTGTAATCCTATAGTATGTGAAGAAAAGAATGTGATGCATGTTTTGGATTACAAAAATGTGATAATGTTTGAAAGCTATAGATGTTTTACAATCATCCTATCAATCGAGACTTTAGTCATAATTCAAATAGAAAATGAATAATAATTATTTATTAAATTAAAAGTAAAACATAATTTATATTGGTGGAAAGCTGAGAATTTGCTTTAAAAACCCTTTTAATTTCATCAATTTTGGGTAAAAAAAAAGTCGTCAGCCACATACCCTACAAATACCCATCATATCGCCACTTTTTGGCCCATCATGATCCTGCACATACCCAATACATTAATACGACCACATACAAGGCCAAGAATGACCTAATGCAACCCAAGGGTGAGGATTAATCTACCCTCCAAAGAAAAACCGAACAAGAGCAACTAAGATAGCTCTAGGGAAAATGCTCTAGAACCATAGTAGCGCTGCTCTGGAACCTTTATAGTGCTGCTCTGGAACTTAACAGTGTTGCTCTAGAATCTTAACAACGTTCCTCTGGAACCTAACAATGCTGTTCCAGAACCTTAACAGCGCTACTTCGGAACTTGCAGCGCTGCTCCGGAACCTTAGCAACACTGCTCCAGAACTTGCAACGCTGCTCCAGAACCTTAGCAACAACAACACAGATTATAAAAGAAGGTTGAAATGCACTGGAAACTTAACAACATGGTACATAACGGAATAAAGTACAACCATAGCTCTAATTTTACCTGAAATAAGAATGAAGCCATAAAATAATTTATCATTGAACATGTGATTCCGATACCAATATCGAAACCTGAAAGCCAAACATAATCATCACATATCTTCTCATTAGATTTATGATTTATTTCACTCTCAAGTGAGTACAATGAGCATAAGGAAATGAGTTTGAGTACAATAGTATTTACATGAATAAAATACATCATGAGAAAGGTAAATACGGAAGAGGGGATGACTCCAATGATGCTCCAATAACCTGTACACCGGTCCCCAATGGCGGTGGCAACACCTCCCTACCATGTGGACTCAAAAGAGGCCACCCCACCATGCTCAAAGATAGTCACAAGGCCCAAAAAAAGGTAGCAAGAAAAATGCAAGGTAAGGCCACCACTCACATCAATCATGAAGCCAACACGGAAGGCAATGTACACAATCAAAGTCACCACAAGAAATGCTCATCCAATAACATGACGGGTACTACTCACGTCTACCAAGGGCTAGATAATAGAGTACATATCAGATGGAGTGTTATCATGCGTGATCAAAGGGATGGCACCACATGGAATCAAGTACACCTCTACTTGGGACGAGGAGACTCAATCATGCATGAATCCACGTCCCACAGATGGATGAGTCAACGCCGTGCAGACGGATGGGCCTTCTCAAGTGCATCCTTAGCCTTTACAAGTGCTCAAGGCCATGCACGAGGACTCATTATCTTATTTTTTTTTACCCCATTAGTTTTATTTATTTATCACTTGTTTACTCTAACTCTGCTACTAGTTCCCTTGGCAGCCACTTGCGGGCCTCAGGCCCATAGAGAGCCACTCCATATGACCACTCTATTACCTAGACCTATGCTCATCTCATTTAACCAAACAAGAAAACCAAAAAATACATGAAATGAATGAAAGACCACAATTTCAGTCAAAGGATCCAATTAAAAACAACCAACTAACACTGCTGTAAATGACACACTTAATGGTTGTAAATCAGCATGAAGTGAAGGCACAAAAATCATGTGAAAATACAAATTGCCCGGATTACGAATCTAAGCCCGACCCAGTTCATATTTGGGCGTTTCTAGTTGGAATCCACCTTCAATTTTTGATTTTAGGACCAAAATAAAGTTTTGTACAAAAAAACGTCTTTTTTCAAACTAGGCAAGCAAAAAACATAGAAAAATAAAAGTGCCCATATTTCAAATCCGCCAAAGACCCAGTTGAGATCTTGGCACTCCAACATGAAATCCACCCTCAATTTTTTTTTTACTAACAAGGTAATGAGAAGCAATTGAAAAACCCAGTTTTTCTTACAAATTGAGCAAAAGAAAAACAGTAAGAAAGAGCCTAAAATAGAATCTTTTTTCGTAAACCCATTTCAATTTTGTTGGAGATCTACAAATTTAGTCACAAAAAAACCCCCACACAGCAGAAATAACCAATTAAAACAAACCAACATCCAACTCTAACCAATACCAAGCAAAGACATAAAGAAATTCCTCAATTTTCAAGGGACAGCAATAACCCAAAAAAGAAAGAAAAATTACCAACCAAGCATCAATGAATAACAATAGAAAATTACCTCGAATTTCCCCAAAATTGAAATGGTGAGTTTTCTCAATGGAGAAGGCACGGCCAAGCTCCAAAATCTAACAATAAGCAAGAACAGGCATGTTGATCTCAATAATTTATTGCCCAGAATTTTCTTCTTAGAAAACTTTCACAATCTCACAACTCAATCACCAAAATCATAGGGTTTCTTTCCCATGCAAACAGAAATTTCATTCTTTTTCTCTACAAAAATAAAAATCCCCCCTTCAAACAAAACTCTATTTCCTTTTTATATTTTCCCCAAAACCATCCAAAAAGAGAATAAAGCATTTTTATAAAATTATGCATTAAAGCTCCCCCAAAAGGAACAACTAATAAAAATCACAAAATAAGCAATATTAAAATACGCATGAAATATTAGTGAAAACCAAAACCAAATACCTTAATTCGACAAGCAAGAAATTCACATATGGCAGAAGGGTGCTTTGTACGTTACCGTTAGGTAACTGGATGGAAGACAACAATACTAAAACACTGCCCTAACAGGGTACAGTGGGCTAGGGTAGGGGATATTTGGCCTGTGACTACCTCCAGTAACCACCATCAGGGAAAGAGAGTACATTCAGGCCTATAAATTTAGGTGGAGTTGATACTTAGTACCTGCATCACTCCAATCAAATGTTAAAGTACAAGTGCATGAATCATATATCATATATCTAAAGCAACATCAACCATCAGGAAAAAGAGTCATAATATCATAAGCCTCTCGGTTACGAGTGTTATGATATCATCTTTTCCTATCCATAATCATACAAAAGCAAGGACAATGATGTATACATAAAAATATAAGCGTGTAATTCCAGCATAATATCTAGCCATGTAAGCATGAAATCCAGCATAACAATCATGAAATTACACCTCCTAGGTGTCAATAGAAAATAATGAAGGGATGAATAGAGTATATACAAAATATACAGTCATCAGAATCCATCAAGAAAAGACCACAACAAAATACAAACATGGAGGTTTTTACATGTGCTATATCTGAAACTACATTTTACAACATTAAAAACCCTATTTATGTGTTTTAGTTTGTTGTTGTTAGATTTCTATTTCAATTTACTAAGTTTATGTTTCATGCATGTCATTAAATAAAACTTAATTTAGATTCATTTCAATTATGGATAAATTTACATTACTATACTTTGCATTTTTAGATTAGATTACACTTGGTATTCATTAAAAAACAAAATTAAAAAAGGCCCTATAAACCGATGAACCACGTGGAGAAAGAATAGTTATTTGAGTATCCCAAATCTCTTTTTCCAAGTTAACCTAACCATCAAGCATTTTAGTAGTGATGACAATGACATGTTAGATGAAGCCCTTGGGTATTTCATCTTGCAAAGTTCATCCACTAAGGCTTGTTACAATAAACTGAAACAAAGAGAAGTTAATGTGATTCAACCTCAACTCATGCTTTACCCACCCTAACACAAACCTAAAACTAAAAAGAAACCCACTTTCACCTTTGAATCACCTAAGAATAGTGTTTCATAGCAATCAAGTTATAATACCATTTGTAGTGTCGAAAAAGGAGTCTTTTGACATTTTCACACTCATTTGGGTCCTTATGGATTTTGGCTCAATTTTTACTTAATTTAGTGTTTTAAAGTGTATTTATCTACACTTGCACATTGGATTTTGGGCCCTCTTACATTTATAACCTTTATATAATCATTAATAGGCCCCTATGACCCCATATTGTGCATCCCAAGGAATATTTTGATCAAAGGCCTGACAAAATCAACATATAAACCTGATTTCTTCACTACCCAATATCTCAACTGGAAAAATAGCCCATCATGGGACCCATTCACCACCTTGGGTGAATGAATCCCATCCAAGTGGGACTTATTCACCTAGCATGGCGAATGAGTCCCATTTTAGCTACTTTTGACATTTGAATGAGAAAAATTAGGTTTTGAGTTTAAATTTCTTTAATGTTAGCCTTGGGGATCAAATTAATGGTCATTTGAGTGGCTTTCCTATATAAGAGAGCTCTCAAATCCTCATTTCATCTAAGCATCATACATTCATTCCACCAAGTCAAGCAAGCAAGATTTAAGAACTTCAAGTCTTCACAAGGTCATCAAGATAGCTTTCAAGATCAATTCTAAGGCATTCAAGGGTATATTCTTCATCAATTATTGCAACAATTCAAGATCCATCATCATGGAAAGGTTCTAATTGCATTATCTCATGTTGATGCTTCATTATCTTCTTTTATCATTTGGTTTAATTACCTAAACAGGGTCTGACCAAGGAAAACCCCCATTTCCTAACAATCAACACTTTTGCTCTCTTTCTTTATGTGATTAAGATTTATGTGGGTTGAAGAATTGAAAAAAATTGAAGATTAGGTTTCAAGTTTCTCTCCCCATTTGCATTGTCATAATCTTCACAAAAAGGTCATCTACAACCCTGAAATGAGAGTTTCAAATCCGAGAACTTGGAGGAACAGAAAGAGCAGACAAAGATGTGTAGATTAGAACTTTGAATTTCCAAAAAATCCAAACTGGACTCATTTTCCACAAGTGGTGAATGAGTCCCATTTTTGGTTAATTTTGAGATTTTAGAATTTTCAAATACACCTTTTCGAGAAACCTATTCCTCTGTAGATACCTCGAATTGGGACTGATTAGCCTAGATTGGCGAATAAGTTGTAGTTGACCAAAATTTTAGAATCAGTAGCATTTCTAGTCTCCATCCAAGTCTCTGCAAGTTTCCAAGTGAACGCTTTTAGTCTCATATCTTTTTACCATATTTTGTTCATTTTTCTAGGTTATTTTGCATATCACATTGTGTTTTCCAATTCATTATCTTTTCCAAGTTTACACTTGGTGGTGAACCCCTAATTATACATCATTCAATCCCTAGAATAGTTCCTTTTCCAGATTTCAAACTACTTTGCATTGAAATCTCAAGGGTTTGTTCTTGAGTGAAAGGTTGGAAATTGGTATTTCTCCTTTTAGGTCCAAAACCCTAGAAGTGAAAGAAATCCCCCCCAATTTTCTTCTTTTCACCATTGGTCACACATATAATACTAGAAACAATCCATAACCAAGACAAACAACTTCAACATCCTTACCTTTTCCTCAACCCATCTTTCCTAGTGCTTCTTGTATTCCTTCACATAGTGGGAAGGAGTATGATCTTGTTGAACAACTTAAGAATAATCCTACAAAGATATCCCTATAGGACCTAATTAAAAATTAACCTAATTATCATACTATCCTTCAAACAACATTGCAACAACTTCTTATTCCCTCTAATACAAATGCAAATGGTGTAGCAACTCTAATTCAAGGAATAAATGTAGATGTAATGATGGAAAAAGGTCCCCCCCTAACATGTAATTGATTTAGTGTTGTAATGTGTCTAACATATTCGCATTAAGTCTTGGGACCTTATGAACTAAATGAGCTTATTAATGCCTTATTTGGAGTTTTGTAAAGTGTTGTAACACACTTTCACACTTTTCTAGGGTTTTGTTTAATAATTGGGATTCTTTATGCTTTAATTGGCCTTATCTTGCATCCACAAGCCTCATTAAATGCATTTTTTCAAGGAAAAGCTTGACACAAGTCAACATCCAATCATAATTCAGGTGTTTTCAGGTTGCTTGGTCCTGATTTTGTAATGCCCCATTGCGCGAACCCCAAAGGAAAACAAGAACTCACAATTAAAGCACAATAATTTTTTTTTGAAAGTAAAACATGACATATGGCAAAAACTAATAACCAACACATATATTGCAGTTATACATATACATCATATACCACATCCTCTAGGGTACACATGACAACATTACTACATGTAAACCTATACCATAATGATGTTTATCTAACTATGAGTATTCCACTTAAACATCATATGGAATTAATAATCAATGAGCAAACACCCATAACTTTATATAAATAAATACCATCCATCACACCCATGAAAAAAATTATACATACTTCCACAGATACAACACCATTAAGATTCACATACAATTAGATAGTAACACATAATATTATAAGAATCAACATACATTACATAGGAGATAAACATCCCTCAACATTCATAAGATAGTGACAAAGATTACAACATTTACAATAAGAAGTTACATCATTCCAGAATTTACATTAATACAGAAGTGTTCCCCAACATGAACAAAAACAATACAATAAAATAAAATAATACTGTAGATACGTAAAATATATTGATTGACATTGTGCATCTGATCCTGACCTACTAACATCGTTTCTTCCGGAATCATCCCTCGGTCTAACCATTTAATCAAATTTTCTTATCTGATTAAATTCATCAATATTCATCTCTTAATTAAATAAATCACTTTATTTAATTCCTTTGTTAATTAAATCAATCCATCTGATCTAATTATCCCTATTTAATTAAATAATCATTTTATTTGATTAAATCTCTAAAGTCCATCCATTAAATTAAATAAATTAAAACCTTATTTGATTTAATCTAACACCATCTCTTTTAATTAAATTAATCAAAAATCCTTATTTAATTAATCCTTTATCATATTCCTCTCTTATTTGACTTAAATAAATCCATAAATTTGAGTCAAATAGGTTACATCATCTAACCTCTCTCATTAAATTAATTAAACCTTAATTAATTTAATCTCATCTCATGTCCCATCCTCTAGACACTACAAGTTAAACATGAAAATAGATTTAATTCATTTATTAAATCTCTATTTTCCTCACAAGGCATATTTTGGAATATTCTCTCAATTTGAATTCAAAAATTCTAAGTCAACATGTACATCCAACAAGGCAATAAATTCATCTTACATGTCCTTTGCCTTGAGCCAAGTGGCGTTTATTGCATTTTCCCTTCCCTCTTACATGTCATTTCAACAAATTTTAAATTCAAAATCATGCATTTATTGCCACAAACCCCAAATCTTGCACATCCTTCACCCATTCATAGTTTGACAAGTGGCATCTTGCCATTGGATGAATGTTAGTCCCACATTGCTCAAATTTGAACATTCATCCATCTTGGAATTCTATAAATAAAGAGTTCATATCCTCATTTCATTATCCACAAAAATAGGCAAAGTTACCATGCTCAAATATCTCTTAAATTTCATCCATTATCATTGAGTTCTTAGTTAGGATTTTTCAGATTTTGGCTTACAGCTCCCATCCTTCATCAACAAAACTGGATCAATCATCATCAACATCCCAATCTTGTATCTTAGGAATTGGAAAAGGGCTAATTTTCACATCAAATTGGCACCAATTCCCCCATGGGATCATGTGTTTTCTTTTCTAATTAGGATTGAATCAATATTTCATTGCTTCATTGTGTTCTTTGTTATTTTCTTTCCTAGTTCGAAGTTGTAAATGGATTTCATGGGGAATCCTTGTTTTGGCTTGCAATCTCTTGTTTAACTTGTTTATTCTTGTTGTTTTACAGGTACCAAGGTTGGGGTTCACAAAAATACAACTAAAAAGATGAATACAAAGTATCAAGACTGGTTACAACTCTAGCACATTGTGATCTTTAGTTGGGGACCCAATGGAGTGCATAGTAGGTTCCACCCGACCATGTGGACCTGAAGGACCACCCTCCATGCTAGGAGATGACAAGAAAGACCCTCAACCAAAATAGTCAAGTGAACAATGACAACAAGCCTCAACAAACAAGAGCAACAATAAACACAACATCTACTTCTAGAGGAACAAAGGAAACAATGGGAAAACCACAAACATAAATGGTTGCTAAAGGGTAGAGTGTCATCACATGGCTCGACATGGGTTACCCAATGCGGATCTTCATAGATTACTAGCTCTTGTCCTAGGTTACCCTGGCAACCTCAACTGCTCCTCAGCCCCCATTCTTACACATGTAGAATCAACTCACCTCTCATGAAGACAAGGTGGGCTATTTTCCATTCTAGGCCTTCTAGTCTCATCCCAAGCCTAAACAAGTACTTGGCCATTAGAGAGGCATCCATTGTCTTTTCTTAGTATGAATTACTACCCACCCCCTAATTAAATTTACTAGGTTATCACTTGATTACTTCAACTTCCGCATGAGTTACCCACAACACAAATTAGGGTTCCAGCCCTTGTGGGAAGCCACTCTTCCTATTAGCAACAAAATCTCATATTCACAAACGGGGTAAGCCAACTTGCACAAAAAGACAAATCCAAAAGTAGATACATCCAATGAGGCATGCACCATCTCACACTAAACATCATAATAAATCCACTTCCAAGTACAAGGCTAAACCCACCAAAACAAACTGAACATAAGAACAATTGTTCATAAGAACCAAAATGGGACCAAATATAAAGCAACATTTTCTTTCCCCTCCTCTAGAAGCCCAAAAGACCGACTGCCCAAAACTCACAAACGAGGGTAAGTCAAAGTAATATGGGTTTCCAACTAAATTCCCACACAAACTCAATGAATAGAACCTCGTCATATTGAAATAACTCAAGAGATAGATACTTCAAAATGAAAACTATCAAAAAACCAACCTTTATATTCACAAATACATACAATGCATCAATCATAAAGAATAATATCATTTACATTTTACTTATACATTTATTAACAAGTCATTTAAAATAACTAAGGGAGTTACATAAACCTATTTTCTAAATAACTCAAGACATATTTACTCAAATAGAACACTATCACTTATCACAATCAAGTGATAAAATTTCAAGAACCATATAATTCATCAATACACTTTATCTTTTCACTTGAGGGAAAAACATTTAAATAAATTATAGAACCCATTAAAAACAACATATTTTGTAACTTACTAATTTTGCACTTTACGTAATAATTTTTCTCTTTTAATAAAACTCATGGGGTGTATATATATTGATACATAACGACTTAATCATAAATTTCATGAAACATTCAAAATATCCATTTCTAAGACATTCTAATCAATCAATTTACATTTTATAATTACATTATTATAAAATCCTTTTAATGATTAAAGAAATTTTATATGCACCTAATTCTAGAAAACACAAACAAATCACTTTCAAAACCAAACTATGTTTATATATATATATAAAGGTATATATTTAATTTAAATAAACTACTGTTAAAATATATTTATGTCAGAATTAAGATTGTTAGAGCAGCATACAATTCTAGCCAAAATGCATGCATCCTACATATATATATAGATGCCTATTAAATCAGAAACTATGTTCATTAAATCCAAACAACATATATTGAATCGATGCAGAACATTAAATTCAAATCTACAGTTGTTAGCACAATAATTCACAAGAGATCCAAAAGGAACATCATCCCTAGAACAAGAGTGCAACAACACTATTTGTTTCCTTCGAATTTTTCCAATGATGATCCATATTTTAACCGAGTTCCAAATGTAAAATATTAAATTCATCATCATATCCACCAAGTCAAATTCTAACAAGGGAAGGAATGTACAACAGTTATAAATACCATACGTGAGGACAAATGAAAGAGAGTATCAAATCAAATTAAGAGCTCAAGAGGCTGACTATGCAATATGCCAAACACCCACTACAAAAAAGCAATTGTTTCCATGCAATAAAATGTACAACTATATATCGTGAGCCAAAATTCTGATGAAACAAAAAAGAAGAAGATTTTCCAAAACTATTTGAAAGAAAATCAGTTTATGAGAGCATAGAAAGAAAGATGAAATGGGTATGTGCAGGATCGTGATGGGCCAAAACATGGCAATATTATGGGTATTTGTAGGGTATGTGGCTGACGACTTTTTTCTTACCCAAAATTGATGAAACGAAAAGCGTTTTTAGAGGAGATTCTCAGCTTTCCACCAATATAAATTATTCTTTAATTTGAATTCAATAAACAATTATTATTCATTTTCCATTAGAATTATGACTAAAGTCCTGATCGATAGGCTGATTGAGAAACATCTATAACTTTCAAACGATATCACATTATTTGAATCTGAAACATGCATCACATTCTATGCTTCAAATACTATAGGATTAAAAAAAGAAAAAATAAATTTCATGAAGTTTTGACCAAGATAAGGTGGTTAGACATAAGAGTTTTTTATATTTTTTAAAAGTTGTAATAAAAAATTCATAATTAATTATTTAATTGGAAAAAAATTACAAAAAATTATGCATCACATCCGAACATGAGTCCTCTACTTATATATAAAATCTTATAAATAATTATTATCATTTTATTATGCTTAGGGTGGTCAGACAGACACCTACTTCTTCGTTTTTCCCTAAAATTTAAGTAGTACTGCATTGAAATTTCAAATTTTCACCAAATAGATTTTACTTATTTTTAAATAAACCTAGTAGTTTAGAAACTACATTCAATTTTCTACATATTCTATTCTTACATATTTTTGAAATTATATAGATAACTTATTCAAATTTTTACGTCAAGTTGCTTAACACTGATTTTTCTGAATTTTTTGCCACTTAAGGGCCTGTTTTTTCCATGATGATCCTGTACATACCCAAATAAGCTAAATACACCAAGAGAAAAAGGCTCAAACCCTCCATAAATTACCAAGCAATGAAAATAAAAAGGTAAATTCAAACAAGGTAGAGATCAATGCCACATAAAGGATGATGTAAAATAAAATGTCAAAATTCCTTTAAAAGAACAATTGAAAACCAAGTAAATGGTTAAGTACAAGAAATCGACACAAAAGAGTATAATGGATTGCATCTAACATGGATTCCAAAATCAACAAATGACAAACAATCATTTTCTTTTGCTTTTGAAAATGAAGAAAGGAAGGACTTGAAATCAAATACAACACATACCTCAATTTCCTACACTCAACAAATAGAGAAGGCTAGCTGAAGACCACCATTTCACAGCCATCAATCCTCCTTCCAAAACCTGGAATTAATTCAATTCGAAAACCATGTCAAAAGCTAAGAACTATAATTTTCTTTCAAACTAATTTTTGCAGAGCCAAGTCTTCTTTTTTAGAACAAAGTTAACTCTCCCCAAAACATATCCCCAAAATTAATCCATATTAAAACAAAAATAAAGAGATTTTTATTTCTTCGAAGAGAAAATCAGGTAGTAATCTCAAAATAAAACAAGTTCCCTATTCGACAGACCGCTAAAAGTTGTGCATGTGCACGCTTTATCCTTTTTCCATCTTTTCTTGTTTTTACAATTCAATTCAAGAGCTTATCTACTTCATTTAATTAAAAATCACATTATTCTCCACATTAAAATAATTATCTCTACATGATAATAAATTATTAAAATACAATTTAAAACAATACAATTTAATCTAATTATTTAATAAAACATTTTTGTTTTACAAACCAATTTAATTTATTACTAACCATAGCATTTATCTTTCATAAAATTTGGGGTTGGGGCCCTAGCTCAGTTGGCTAAATCTTTCCTATTGCAGGAGGTTGGTCACGAGGTCTAGTCTCCCCCACCCCAGTGGTACCGGAGGGCGTGTCGCACTAGCACTGCCGGTCACGTTAAAAAGTTTACCAGGTGCACTACAGTTTAATGGGGGTCATGCTACCTGATTCCTGTAGTCTAAATATATATATATATTTCAGAAAATTTATTCCTACTATTTTATTTCCTAATTTTATTTAAACTATCTTACAAATGTATTTTTTAATTAATTGTTTAATCAAGGCTATTAACATATTAGATTTTCCACATAATCACATAACATAATAAACCACAAAATCATGAATAAATACTTAGACACATGTCAAAAACAACCAATACGGAAGGTCACTACATCCTCCCACCCTTAGCATCGGCTTACTCCTAGAAGTTGCATGCAAGCATATGCACAACAATACACTGAACTAAGAATTCCATCAACAATTATAACAACATTAATTAGATAAATAAAATTAAACGACTCAAAAAGAATAACGATACCAAAATGGGAATGGAATCACAAGAAAACGACATCGTCAAACACAAAGATGGTGTGACAGACTAGGTTGGGGGGATTTCTTGTCAACTCTAGTTTCCAAATCATACCCATTGGGCTTATAGGGCATGCTCAAACCTGACAATGTAGGTGGGGTAAGTGCCTAGTACCTACGTCCTACATCAAACCAACATCAGCACACTGTGAGAGGAAGTCACAGTGTAGTAGGGTTATCGCAAACGAGCAATGCTATACCATCCTCTCACTCAGAATCTGAGTAGTAAACACCAAATCAATTACAATAATTGCATGATCAATAACACTAATTTATATCATAATCAACATCACAAAGGAATCATTAATCAATGCAAAAAAGTAAGGTCACATGTTCGTATTGAGTACATAGCCAAATTAAGAAAAACAAACAACCACTACATCATCATAAAAAAAACACCAACAACAAGTATCACAATCATCCAAGTTAAATAACTGTTCTCCAACCAAATCAAAATGGTGAACAACCACCAACACCATCTCAAGGTTAGCAATATAATACATCATAAAAAGTATCAGCATAGAGAAAACAACACGATTGGCAACACAAAGGACCATAATGCATTCCCGATAGGAAGGATATTTGTGTATTGCGCACTACACCGAGGTTCCTATCCTTTCCACCTATTTCTAAACCATTGGACTGACACCAGCTAACAAGAACACTCAAGTTACTCAGTGAGGACAACAGAAGATTGAACACCCAAACTCGAGAATCTAAATGCAAGGTTAACATAATGGGCACATAGTGCCCAGTGTATGAACCTATGCTTTGATACCAAGTTGTAACACCTCACCGCGTGAACCCCAAAGGACAACATGTACTCACAATTAAAGTTCCCAGTGTATGAACCTATGCTTTGATACAAAGTTGTAACGCCTCAGCGCATGAACCCCAAAGGACAACAAGAACTCACAATTAAAGCACAATAATTTTTTTTTCGAAAGTAAAACATAACATATGACGAACATTAACAACCAACATATATGTTTCAGTTATACATATACATCATATACCCATACCATAATGATGATTATCTAACTACGAGTATTCCACTTAAACATTATATGGAATTAATAATCAATGAACGAACACCCATAACTTTATACAAATAAATACCATCCATCACACCCATGAACAAAATTATACATATTTCCACAGATACAACACCATTAATATTTACATACAGTTAAACAATAACACATAATATTATAATAATCAACATACATTACATAGGAGATAAGCATCCCTCAATATTCATAACATAGTGACAAACATTACAAAATTTACAATAAGAAGTTACATCATTCTAGAATTTACATTAATACAGAAGTGTTCCCCAACATGAACAAAAACAATGCAATAAGATAGAATAATAAAACTGAAAAGATGAATACAATGTATCAAGACTGGTTCCAACTCTGGCACATCTCGATCTTTAGACAGGGACCCAATGGGGTGCATAGCACATTCCACCTCACCACGTGGACCCAAAGGACCACCCCTCATGCTAGGAGATGACAAGAAAGACCCTCAACCAAAATAGTCAAGTGAATAATGAAAACAAGCCTCAACAAACAAGAGCAACAATAAACACAAGATAACATCCACTTCCAGAGGAACAAAGGAAACAACAGGAATACCATAAACATACATAGTTGCTAAAGGGTAGATTGTCATCACATGGCTTGAAATGGGTTACCCAATGTGGTTCTTCATAGGTTACCGGCCCCCATCCTGGGTTACCCAGGCAACCTTAGTCGATCCTTGACCCCCATTCTTACACATGCAAAATCAACTCACCATTCACGAAGACAAGGTGGTTGATTTTCCATTCTGGGCCTTCTCGTCTCATCCCAATCCTAAACAAGCACTTGGCCATGAGAGAGGCATCCATTATCTTTTCTTTATGTGAATTATTACCCACCCCCTAATTATTTATTAGGTTATCACTTGATTACTTCATCTTCTACACCAGTTACCTAGGACACCACTGAGGGTTTCGACCCCCATGGGAAGCCACTCTGCCTACTTGCAACAAAATCTCATATTCACAAATGGGATAAACTAACTTGCACACAAATTCAAATCTGAAAGTAAATACATCTAATGAGGCATGCACCATCTCACACTAAACATCATAATAAATCCACTTACAAGTGCAAGGCTAAGCCCACCAAAACAAATTGAACATAAGAACAATATTTCATAAGTACCAAAATGGAACCAAATATAAAGAAACATTTTCTTTCCTCTCCTCTAGAATCCCAAAACACTTACTATCCAAAAATCACAAACAAGGGTATGTCAAAGTAATACAGGTTTCCAACTAAATTCTTGCACAAACTCAATGAATAGAACCTCCTTATATTGAAATAACTCAAGAGATAGATTCGTCAAAATGAAAACTATCAAAAAACCAACTTTTAAATGTACAAATACATACAATGCATCAATCATAAAGAATAATAACAAACATTTACATTTTACTTATACATTTAAAACAAACAATTTAAAACAATTTAAAACCCAATAAAATCTATTAAATTTTTTTTCTACTTATAGATTTTTTTGGATGAAAATACAGTGACACAATAGGCAGCACATCCACTAGAAGGTCTTTACTACAATTTAAAACAATTTAAAACATTTTACTTATAGATTTTCATTTTTATGTTTTTACAATTTAAAACAATACAAATTAATAGGACCTCCTCATATTGAAATAACTCAAGAGATAGATACTTCAAAATGAAAACTATCAAAAAACCAACCCTTAAATTCACAAATACATACAGTGCATCAATCATAAAGAATAATATCACTTACATTTTACTTATACATTTATTAACAAGTCATTTAAAATAACTAGCGGAGTTACATAAACCTATTTTTTAAATAACTCAAGTCATATTTACTCAAATAGAACACTTTCACTTACCAGAATCAAGTGATAAAATTTCAAGAACCATATAATTCATCAATACACTTTATCTTTTCACTTGAGGGAAAAGCATTTAAATAAATTATAGAACCCATAAGAAACAACATATTTTGTAACTTACTAATTTTGCACTTCACGCAATATTTTTTCTCTTTTAATAAAACTCATGGGTATATATATATATATATATTGATACATCATGACTTAATAATAAATTTTACTACACATTCAAAATATCCATTTCTAAGACATTCTAATCAATCAATTTACATTTTATTATTACATTATTATAAGATCATTTTAATAATTAAAGAAACTTTATATGCACCTAATTGTAGAAAACACCAACAAATCACTTTCAAAACAAATCTCTATTTATATATATCTATATATATATATATATATATATATATATATATATAGATGTATATATATAAAGGTATATATTTAATTTAAATAAACTACTGTTAAAATATATTTATGTCAGAATTAAGACTGTTAGACCAACATACAATTCTAGCCAAAATGCATGCATCCTACATATATATATAGTTGCCTATTAAATCAGAAATGATGTTCATTAAATCCAAACAACATATATTGAATCGATGCAGCCCATTAAATTCAAATCTACAGTTATTAGCAACATAATTCACAAGAGATCCAAAAGGAACATCATCCCTAGAACAAGAGTGCAACAACACTATTTTTTTCCTTTGAATTTTTCCAATGATGGTCCATATTTTTACCGAGTTCCAAATGTAAAGTATTAAATTCACCATCATATCCATCAAGTCAAATTCTAACAAGGGAAGGAATGTGCACCAGTTATAAATACCATACGTGAGGACAAATGCAAGAGAGTATCAGATCAAATCAAGAGCTCAAGAGGCTGACTATGCAATACGCCAAACACCAACTACAAAAATGCAATTGTTTCCATGCAATAAAATGTACTACATATCATGAGCCAAAATTCAGACGAAACAGAAAAGAAGATGCTTTTCCAAAACTATTTGAAATAAAATCAGTTTATGAGAGCATAGAAAGAATGATGAAATAAGCTAAATACACAAAGAGAAAAAGGCTCGAACCCTCCACAAATTACCAAGCAATGAAAATAAAAAGGTAAATTCAAACCAGCTAGATATCAATGCCACATAAAGGATGATGTAAAAGAAAATGTCAAAATTCCTTTAAAAGAACAACTAAAAACCAAGTAAATGGTTGAGTACAAGAAATCGACGCCAAAGAGTATAATGGATTGCATCTAGCATGGATTCCAAAATCAACAAATAACAAACAATCATTTTCTTTTCATTCTAAAAACGGAGAATGGAAAGACTTGCAATCAAATACAACACATACCTCAATTTCCTACACTCAACAAATAGATAAGGCCAGCTATAGACCACCATTCAATAGCCACCTTGATCCTCCTTCCAAAACCTGGAATTAATTCAATTCAAAAACCATGTCAAAAGCTAAGAACTATAATTTTCTTTCAAAATTATTTTTGTAGAGCCAAGTCTTCTTTTTTAGAACAAAGTTAACTCTCCCCAAAACATATCCCCAAAATTGATCCATATTAAAACAAAAATAAAGAGATTTTTTATTTTTTCGAAGACAAAATCAGGTAATAATCTCAAAATTAAATAAGTTTCCAATTCGACAGACTGCTTAAAGTTGTGCATGTGCACCCTTTATACTTTTTCCATCTTTTCTTGTTTTTACAATTCAATTCAAAAGCTTATCTACTTTATTTAATTAGAAATCACATTATTTTCCCCATTAAAATAATTATCTCTAGGGTATGTGTAGGATCATCATGGAAAAAACATGCCCTTAAGTGGCAAAAAATTCAGAAAAATCAGTGTTAGGCAACTTGATGTAAAAATTTAAATAAGTTATCTATATTATTTCAAAAATATGTAAGAATAGAATCTGTAGAAAATTGAATGTAGTTTCTAAACTACTAGGTTTATTTAAAAATAAATAAAATCTATTTGGTGAAAATTTGAAATTTCAATGAAGTAGTACTTAAATTTCAGGGAAAAATAAGAAGTAGGTGTCTGTCTGACCACCCTAACCATAATAAAATGATAATATTTTTTATAATATTTTATATATAAGTAGAGGAATCATGTCCAGATGTGATGCATATTTTTTGTAATTTTTTCCAACTAAATAATTAATTAGGAATTTTTTATTACAACTTTTTAAAAATAAAAACTCGTATGTCTTACCACCTTAACTTGGTCAAAACTTCATGAAATTTATTTTTTCTTTTTTTAATCCTATAGTATGTGAAGCATAGAATGTGACGCATATTTTAAATTCAAAAAATGTGATATCGTTTGAAAGTTATAGATGTTTTTCAGTCAGCCTATCGATTAGGACTTTAGTCATAATTCTAATAGAAAATGAATAATAATTATTTATTAAATTCAAACTAAAACATAATTTATATTGGTGAAAAGCTAAGAATCTCCTCTAAAAACCCTTTTTGTTTCATCAATTTTGGGTAAAAAAGAGTCGTCAGCTACATACCCTACAAATACCCATAATATTGCCACTTTTTGGCCCATCATGATCCTGCACATACCCTCTACATGATAATAAATTATTAAAATACAATTTAACAAAATACAATTTAATCTAATTATTTAATAAAACATTTTTGTTTTACAAAGCAATTTAATTTATTACTAACCATATCATTTATATTTCAGAAAATTTGGGGTTGGGGCCATAGCTCGATTGGCTAAATCTTTCCTGTTGCAGGAGGTTGGTCACGAGGTCTAGTCTCCCCCACCCTCGTGGTACCGGAGGGCATGTCGCACCAACACTGCCGGTCACGTTAAAAAGTTTACCAGGTGCACTACAGTTTATAGGGGGTCGTGCTACCCGATTCCTGTAGTCTAAAAATATATATATATATATATATATTTCCGAAAATTTATTCCTTTTATTTTATTTTCTAATTTTATTTAAACTATCTTACAAATGTATTTTAATTTAATTAATTGTTTAATCAAGGCTATTAACATATTACATTTTCCACATAATCACATAACATAATAAACCAAAAAATCATGAATAAATACTTACACACATGTCCAAAAAAACCAATACGAAAGTTCACTACATCCTCCCACCCTTACCATGAACTTACTCCTGGAAGTTGCATGCAAGAATTTATGCACAACAATACACTGAACTAAGAATTGCATCAACAATTATATCAACATTAATTAGACAAATAAAATTAAACGACTCAAAAAGAAGAACGATACCAAAATGGGAATGGTATCACAAGCAAACGACATCGTCAAACACAAAGACGGTGTGACAAACTAGCTTGGGAGGATTTCTTGTCAACTCTAGTTTCCAAATCATACCCATTGGGCTTATAGGGCACGCTCAAACCTGACAGTGCAGGTGGGGTCAGTGACCAGTACCTACATCCTACATCAAACCAACATCAGCACACTATGAGAGGAAGTCACAATGTAGTAGGGTTGTTGCAAACGAGCAATGTTATACCATCCTCTCACTCAGGCTCTCAGTAGTAAACACCACATCAACTACAATAATTGCATCATCAATAACACTAATTTATATCATAATCAACATCACAAAGGAGTCATTAATCAATGCATAAAAATTAAGGTCACATGTTCGTATTAAGTTCATAGCCAAATTAAGCAAAACAAACAACCACTACATCATCATAACAAAAACACTAACAACAAGTATCACAATCATCCAAGTTAAATAATTGAATATTCTCCAACCAAATCAAAATGGTGAACAACCACCAACACCGTCTCAAGGTTCACAATATAATACATCATAAAAAGTATCAACATAGAGAAAACAACACAAGAGGCAACACAAAGGACCATAATGCATTCCCGATAGGAAGGATATCGGTGTATTGCGCAATACACCGAGGTTCCTATCATTTCCACCATTTTTTGAACCATTGGACTGACACCACCTAACAAGAACACTCAAGTTACTCAGTGAGGACAACAAAAGGGTGAACACCCAAACTCGAGAATCTAAATGCAAGGTTAACATAATGGCCACATAGTGCCTAGTGTATGAACCTATTCTTTGATACCAAGTTGTAACGCCTCACCGCGTGAACCCCAAAGGACAACAAGAACTCACAATTAAAGTACCCAGTGTATGAACCTATGCTTTGATGCCAAGTTGTAATGCCTCAGCGCGCGAAGCCCGAAGGACAACAAGAACTCATTTATAAAGCACAATAATTTTTTTTTTGAAAGTAAAACATAACATATGACGAACATTAACAACCAACATATATGTTTCAGTTATACATATACATCATATACCATGTCCTCTAGGGTACATGTGATAGCATTTCTACCCCTAAACCCATACCATAATGATGATTATCTAACTATGAGTATTCCACTTAAACATCATATGGAATTAATAATCAATGAATGAACACCCATAACTTTATATAAATAAATAACATCCATCACACCCATGAACAAAATTATACATATTTCTACAGATACAACACCATTAAGATTTACATACATTTAAACAATAACACATAATATTATAAGAATCAACATACATTACATAAGAGATAAGCATCCCTCAATATTCATAAGATAGTGACAAACATTACAAAATTTACAATAAGAAGTTACATCATTCTAGAATTTACATTAATACAGAAGTGTTCCCCAACATGAACAAAAAAAATGCAATAAGATAGAATAATAAAACTGAAAAGATGGATACAAAGTATCAAGACTGGTTCCAACTCTGGCACATCTCGATCTTTAGACGGGGACCCAATGGGGTGCATAGCACATTCCACCTCACCACGTGGACCCAAAGGACCACCCCTCATGCTAAGAGATGACAAGAAAGACCCTCAACCAAATTAGTCAACTGAATAATTACAACAAGCCTCAACAAACAAGAGCAACAATAAACACAAGATAACATCTGCTTCCAGAGGAACAAAGCAAACAAAGGGAAAACCATAAACATACATAGTTGCAAAAGGGTAGATTGTCATCACATGGCTCGAAATGGGTTACCCAATGCGGTTCTTCATAGGTTACCAGCCCCTATCTTGGTTTACCCAGGCAACCTTAGCCAATCCTTGACCCCCATTCTTACACATGCAAAATCAACTCACCTCTCATGAAGACAAGGTGCTTGATTTACCATTCTAGGCCTTCTCGTCTCATCCCAATTCTAAACAAGCACTTGGCCATGAGAGAGGCATCCATTATCTTTTCTTGGTTTTAATTACTACCCATCCCCTAATTATTTATTAGGTTATCACTTGATTACTTCAACTTCTACACCAGTTACCTAGGACACCACTTAGGGTTTCAGCCCCTGTGGGAAGCCACTCTGCCTACTCGCAACAAAATCTCAGATTAACAAATGGGATAAACTAGCTTGCACACAAATTCAAATCTGAAAGTAAATACATCTAATGAGGCATGTACCATCTCACACTAAACATCATAATAAATCCACTTCCAAGTGCAAGGCTAAGCCCACCAAAACAAATTGAACATAAGAACAATATTTCATAAGTACCAAAATGGAACCAAATATAAAGAAACATTTTCTTTCCCCTCCTCTGGAAACCCAAAAGACTGACTATCCAAAACTCACAAACAAGGGTAAGTCAAAGTAATACAGGTTTCCAACTAAATTCTCACACAAAATTAATGAATAGAACCTGCTTATATTGAAATAACTCAAGAGATAGATTCCTCAAAATGAAAACTATAAAAAAACCAACCTTTAAATGTACAAATACATATGATGCATCAATCATAAAGAATAATAACAAACATTTACATTTTACTTATACATTTAAAACAAACAATTTAAAACCCAATAAAATTTATTAAAAACAACTTCTACTTATAGATTTGTTTGGATGAAAATACAGTGACACAATAGGCAGCACATCCACTAGAAGGTCTTTACTACAATTTAGAACAATTTAAAACATTTTACTTATAGATTTTCATTTTTATGTTTTGACAATTTAAAACAATACAATTTAATAGAACCTCCTCATATTGAAATAACTCAAGAGATAGATACTTCAAAATGAAAACTATAAAAAAACCAACCTTTAAATTTACAAATACATACAATGCATCAATCATAAAGAATAATATCATTTACATTTTCCTTATACATTTATTAACAAGTCATTTAAAATAACAAAGGCAGTTACATAAACCTATTTCCTAAATAACTCAAGACATATTTACTCAAATAGAACACTTTCACTTATCAAAATCAAGTGATAAAATTTCAAGAACCATATAATTCATCAATACACTTTATCTTTCACTTGAGGGAAAAACATTTAAATAAATTATAGAACCCATAAAAAACAACATATTTTGTAACTTACTAATTTTGCACTTCACGCAAAAATTTTGCTCTTTTAATACAACTCATGAGGTGTATATATATATAGATACATAATGACTTAATCATAAATTTTACTACACATTCAAAATATCCATTTCTAAGACATTCTAATCATTCAATTTACATTTTATTATTACATTACTTTAAAATCATTTTAATGATTAAAGAAACTTTATATGCACCTAATTCTAGAAAACACCAACAAATCACTTTCAAAACAAATCTCTGTTTATATATATATATATAAAGGTATATATTTAATTTAAATAAACTACTGTTAAAATATATTTATGTTAGAATTAAGACTGTTAGAGTAGCATAAATTTCTAGCCAAAATGCATGCATCCTAGATATATATATATATATAGATGCGTATTAAATCAGAAACTATGTTCATTAAATCAAAACAACATATATTGAATCGATGCAGCCAATTAAATTCAAATCTACAGTTATTAGCACAATAATTCACAAGAGATCCAAAAGTAACATCATCCCTAGAACAAGAGTGCAACAACACTATTTGTTTCCTTCGAATTTTTCCAATGATGGTCCATATTTTAACCAAGTTCCAAATGTAAAGTATTAAATTCATCATCATATCCATCAAGTCAAATTCTAACAAGGGAAGGAATGTGCAACAGTTATAAATACCATACATGAGGACAAATGCAAGAGAGTATCAGATCAAATCAAGAGCTCAAGAGGCTGACTATGCAATACGCCAAACACCAACTACAAAAAAGCAATTGTTTCCATGCAATAAAATGTACAACTACATATCGTGAGCCAAAATTCTGACGAAACAAAAAAGAAGAATATTTTCCAAAACTATTTGAAATAAAATCATTTTATGAGAGCCTAGAAAGAATGATTAAATAAGCTAAATACACCAAGAGAAAAAGGCTCTAACCGTCCACAAATTACCAAGCAATGAAAATAAAAAGGTAAATTAAAACCAGCTAGACATCAATGCCACATAAAGGATGATGTAAAAGAAAATGTCAAAATTCCTTTAAAAGAACAACTGAAAACAAAGTAAATGGTTGAGTACAGGAAATCGACGCCAAAGATTATAATGGATTGCATCTTACATGGATTCCAAGACCAACAAATGACAAACAATAATTTTCTTTTGCTTCTAAAAACGGAGAATGGAAAGACTTGAAATCAAATACAACACATACCTCAATTTCCTACACTCAACAAATAGAGAAGGCCAGTTGAAGACCACTGGTTGACAACCACAAATCCTCCTTCCAAAACCTACAATTAATTCAATTCGAAAACCATGTCAAAGGCTAAGAACTATAATTTTCTTTCAAAATAATTTTTGCAGAGCCAAGCCTTCTTTTTTAGAACAAAGTTAACTCTCCCCAAAACATATCCCCAAAATTGATCGATATTAAAACAAAAATAAAGAGATTTTTATTTGTTCGAAGATAAAATTAGGTAATAATCTCAAAATAAAACAAGTTCCCAATTCGACTGACCGATTCAATTTGTGCATGTGCACACTTTATCCTTGTTCCATCTTTTCTTGTTTTTACATTTCAATTCAAAAGCTTATCTACTTTATTTAATTAAAAATCACACTATTTTCCCCATTAAAATAATTATCTCTACATGATAATAAATTATTAAAATACAATTTAAAAAAATACAAGTTAATCTAATTATTTAATAAAATATTTTTGCTTTACAAAGCAATTTAATTTATTACTAACCATATCATTTATATTTCATAAAATTTGGGGTTGGGGCCCTAGCTCGGTTTGCTAAATATTTCCTGTTGCAAGAGGTTGGTCACGAGGTCTAGTCTCCCCCACCCTCGTGGTACCAGAGGGCATGTCGCACCAGCACTGCCGATCACGTTAAAAAGTTTACCAGGTGCACTATAGTTTATAGGGGGTTGTGCTACCCGATTCCTGTAGTGTAAAAAGAAATATATATATATTTCAAAAAAATTAATTCCTATTATTTTATTTTCTAATTTTATTTAAACTATCTTACAAATGTATTTTAATTTAATTAATTGTTTAATCAAGCAGGGAGAACGAACCCCTGGCCCCTCCTGCTTGTACCCCTATTTGTCCTAAAACCATTGCTCCCCAGTCCCTGTCTTGTCGGAATTCCCTCATGGACTCTGCTCCTCCGTCATATCCTAAGCTGAAGCCTCTGCATGTTTTCCCTTGCCCGGGTTTTTCCTTTCCGCCCTGTCTAAATCCCCAGTCGTCTCCTGGCTGCCCTACTCCGGGTTTGGTCTCTGGTTTTAAAGGTACCTCTGTTACAAAATTAGTTTCATATTCTGGGAATTCCATGGAAATTCTTTCTGATAAACCTATGGTTAGTAAGGAGTCGGCACCTAGTGCCCCTGCGTCTGGAAGATTTGGGAATGCCCCTAATGATTCCCCTAATCAGGATGAAATTAATTCTGCTCTGAATAAGCTCAAGCCTAAGAATATTGTGAGTGTGGTGGAAAAAAGTACGGATGGCCTTTTCACTATTCTCAAGTGGACCTAGAAGGAATTCAGTGAGTTGAAAGGTCGTAATAGAGATCTCAGCGATAGAGTCATGGATTTGGACTAGAAGATTAGCTGGAGTCATAAAGAGGATGAGGGATAGGAAAGCCTCTTACCAAGGAAAAGACAACATTCGTAGGAGGAAAGATTGACTAGGTTTGAGTGCAGTATGTCCAAGATAGGCCAAAATATTAGGGCCACTGTGGCAAATAATCACAAAAATGCTAGGCATAACACCATTATCATCAATGCTATGGTGGAAAAGCTCAGAAAGAATCAAAAGGGTTCGCTGGTCGTGGATTTGGATGTGGACAGAGGTTGCAGCAGATCTGCTGGTGAAGGGATTTCGACTCGCACCTAGGCCAACATGAAGAGGAAGACCCTGATTTCTTCACATACGGCTCAAGTCCTCAAGCAGGGGTTACAGGATATGAAGGATGTTGAAAAGGAGGCCAAGAATTTGATGAACACCTTGGAGTAGTGTGGTGGTGTTTGTTTATGGTTTTTTGGGTGGTCCTTTTTTTGGACACTGTTGTCTCTTTGTGCTATTGTTTCCTTTTTGGGACAACAGTTTGTTTGTTTGGACTTTTTTTGCTCTATCTTTTGTTGTTTAACTCTACAGTTTCAGGTCCCTGTAAAACCTATTTTTTTCCTTTTCAAAAACATATTACGTTTTCCACATAATCACATAACATAATAAACCACAAAATCATGAATAAATACTTACACACATGTCCAAAACAACCAATACAGAAGGTCACTACATCCTCCCACCCTTAGCATCAACTTACTCCTAGAAGTTGCATGCAAGCATATGCACAACAATACACTAAACTAACAATTACATCACCAATTATAACAACATTAATTACAAAAATAAAATTAAATGACTCAAAAAGAATAACGATACCAAAATGGCAATGGTATCACAAGAAAACGACATCGTCAAACAAAAAGATGGTGTGACAGAATAGGTTGGTGGGCTTTCTTGTCAACTCTAGTTTCCAAATCATACCCATTGGGCTTATAGGGCACGCTCAAACATGACAGTGTAGGTGCGGTCAGTGCCGAGTACCTACATCCTACATCAAACCAACATTAGCACATTGTGAGAGGAAGTCACAGTGTAGTAGGGTTCTCACAAACGAGCAATGATATACCATCCTCTCACTCAGACTCTGAGTAGTAAACACCACATCAAGTACAATAATTGCATCATCAATAACACTAATTTATATCATAATCAACATAAAAAAGGAATCATTAATCAATGCATAAAAAGTAAGGTCACATGTTCATATTAAGTTCATAGCCTAATTAAGCAAAACAAACAACCACTACATCATCATAACAGAAACACCAACAACAAGTATCACAATTATCCAATTTAATTAACTGTTCTCCAACCAAATCAAAATGTTGAACAACCACCAACACCGTCCCAAGGTTCACAATATAATATATCATAAAAAGTATCAGCATAGAGAAAACAAAACGAGAGGAAACACAAAGGACCATAATGCATTCCCAATAGGAAGGATATTGGTGTATTGCGCACTACACCAAGGTTCCTATCCTTTCCACCCATTTTTGAACCATTGGACTGACACCACCTAACAAGAAAACTCAAGTTACTCAGTGAGGACAACAGAAGAGTGAACACCCAAACTCGAGAATCTAAATGCAAGGTTAACATAATGGCCACATAGTGCCCAGTGTATGAACCTATGCTTTGATACCAAGTTGTAATGCCTCACCACACGAACCTCAAAGGACAACAGGAACTCACAACTAAAGTGCCCAGTGTGATGAGCCCAAAATGTGCTCATAGTTTGGATATTATGATGAACTTTTAATGCCTTTCCTTTTGTTATTCGTGGTTGTTTAAACTCTTTTGAAACCTTTTATTGGGATATCTTGTAGCAAAATATTTTCATATTCATGTAGCCTATTGTGTTGTCTTGACTACATTTATTACCCCGTTGACTCCCTAAATGACTGGTATATCGCATATAGTTTTTGAATGATGAAATAGATTTAAATATGTGATTAATGAACAAATATTGTGTATGTGCCATGCGCCTTTTCTTTCACATCTGTTACCTTGTGTTTCGCAGGTTGTTGAAGAATGTATGATCGAGTCAAGTGCAGCCGATCTCGGCCTTGCAGTAAAGTCTATTTCCTACACGACTTCGAGGAAGCTCTGGTGAAGACTCTTTGACCGAAACTGTTAGGAAGGACTTTTAATGACAGTCAATCTAGAAAGAGTGGAACGCTAGATTCTCTCTGAATCGGGTTGAACGGATAAATTCATTTATGAAGTTTGTTCCTTGATTTTGGGATACACTTTACTTCCACATCTTTCTTTGATAGGATTAGTTAGTTAGTTGTTCTCCTGATTTTAAATAAGGTACTCCTCCTGCATGAGTGAGGAAGGAGATAATAGTAAGAAGTAAGATAGAAGCATAGTGATAGAGAGATAGCAGATGTCATGTAAGAGTTAGTATGATAATAATGGAAAGCAGAATCTATATGACAAGAGACAGAGTTTGTTGTTAGTTTCCATATCAACAAAGCAATCTATACCATTATGTTTTCATAAATAAAGTTTGATGAAGTTTTGAGTTCAGCACTTGCGTAATCAGTAGATGCTTGCTAAGGGGGCCCACTTAGTAAGTATCTATAGCTAGTTAGTTAGTTGCTCTTTTCTGTTGATCATCAGTTAGCTTTCATCTTTGAATTTTTCATACAAACTCAGTCTTGTATTGCTCCTGCAGCATCGGGAATCCATCCATGTGCCTGTTCCTACAGCATAAGGCCAGTTCATAGTTTGTGTTTCAGTCGTAGCTGTTATGGTTTCTGGTTTAGTTAAATCATGGTTGAGTTAAAAGAACTTTTCATTACCTTCCTGTAGCATAGATAGAGTTCCTTCCAAGTATTTATTTCTATTAAGTTGTGACCGAAACTAGTTCTTAGTGCATATATTGTGCTGCACCATTCAAAGTTTACGTTCCCTGGTTTGACAAGTAAATGAACATCCATAAAGAGATATTAGTCACCTATTGGAATGTCCAATTCCCAAGAACGGTTTTACTGTGATTTTCATATCCTTTTGTGGGCGTGACCATTTTTGGCGCCGTTGCCGGGGATGGCATCAAGCTAAGAATTTGTCAGAAGTCATTTTTAGCATTTGTTTAGTTTGTTAGTCAAAAAATTTCAAAATCTTTCAAACCACCATTCATTGTATTGCATGCATAGAAGAAGAAGAGATGCACTGGGAAGGTTCCTCCCTGAAAACCTGTTTGTTGAACTACCATTTAACCCAGCTAACGAAGAACCTGAGGAAAATCCATTTGTTCTGATATTCCAACAAGAAAATATGGCAAATAATCCACCTAATCCACCTCCTGGTTTTGAGTTTCCCATTGTTCCCCAGCGAGATACTGACAATCATAAAAATATTCCTTCTTCATTGCTTCCCATGTTCTATGGCCTATTTATGGAGGACCCATAAGCTTTTCTATTTGAGTTTGATGTCCTCTGTCGCAGTTATGACTACAATTCAGATGCTCACAAATTGAAGTTGTTTCCTTCCACCTTGAAGGAGGGAGCTCTTACATGGTTCATGAGTTTGGGAAGAGGTGTTGTTAATAGTTGGGTAGCCATGCAAACAAAATTCCTTGAGAGATATAAGGAATATTGTAAGAGTGCTAGTAAAGGTGATGACATATTCAGAATTCAGTAGAAGGAGGATGAAAGTCTAGAAGATTATATCTCAATATTCTTGTTTTCCCTGAAAAGGAACTCAAACCATACTCTTAATGAAGAATCTCATAAACTACTCTTTCTAAGGGGAATCAGTGATGCCTGTATAGACGCCCTGGACCTGATGGGAGGAGGTGATATAACCCAACTTCCTTGGGATGATATAAAGAAAATATGTCTTAACTACTCTCGAGTAATAGTTAAGAAAGGTCAAGGTCATCATACTACAATGGGGAAGTCTTTTTCTAGTGGAGTTTCCTAGATGGAGATAACAAATTTGCTGTATAACTTCAAGTAGGATATCATTAATAATATGGCTACACAACTAGACACTATGCAAGCATGGAAGAAACATGAGGAAGTCGAGGCAGTTTTGGCCGAGTTCTGTCCATACTGTAGACAGAAGAAACGTGACTGTAGATGCAAGATCGTGGCTAATCTAGAAGCTAAGCAATTACCTACTGACTTTAAGCCAGTAGAAGGTGATGATGAAGAAGTGTTTTTTGTTGCACAAAGGAGACCATGGGCTCAAAGACAAGATATGCCTCAAGATCCTTTAACTTTTGGTAATCCTTATTCTGGCTATAATAACCAATGGCAACCTATATATGGACCACCACCACCTTGGAATACATCTCAACCAAGTTGGCCTAATTATCAGACCCTGCAATGGCAATCTCCTCAAGGAGGTTGGCAGCAGCCACAAGGACAATGGACCCCACCCCCAGGTAATTGGTAGTAGAATCCTCAATGTAGAGGTCCTTAGCAATGGCAAAACCAGTCCCCTGGGTTCCTTCAACTTCCACAGTCACAACCATAGGCCCTCATGCCACCTCCTACAACAACTGCCAAAAATACTGGCCCTCCAAAATAAACGCCTATGCCTGCCCAGCCATTGCCAAATCCCAATAATAAGCAACAGCAGTAGCTAGAACAACCTATGTATCTTGTTGAAGCCAACCAATATCAAGCTTATGCCTTAAACGTTAATGATATCCATTTGAGGTCTGGAACCACTCTACCTACTCCACAACCGCCTCTAATTACTGAAATACCATATTCTCCCCTTGAAGAATCTACTACACCTGCTATTCCTACTGAACATATTGTATAACTGAAAATATGTTATACTTCTGTGAATCCTTGCATGCAAGGATACTCAATAATGAGTCCTTGCAAATCAATTCACATCTCTCTATCCGAGAAGAGTAGAGATTGATGTTGTGGCCCTCAGATTAACCATGTTACCCCTGCAAATACAATCTAGGAATGAGAGATTCAAAGAGGAGAAGCAAGAATGCCAATCTCCATGAATCCTGTTCTTGCAATGCAACAATGAAAACTAATCTAAATGACTGTAAAATGTAATAAACCAAACTAATTTATTGAAATGAAACTTAATCTACATGCAATGCCATAAATGAATTATTTTGCAAATTAATTTACTATGAAGATTAAGCTAAAATGCAATATTAAACTATATGCTCTAAAAATAAGATGCTTATATAATCAAACTAATGTAATCTCAAATGATAAAATTCAAATTTGCAGCATAAGTCTGATGTAAAAATTCGTGATTCTTTCTTTTTTTTTTTGAAATGAGAATGAGAGGGCTCATTTTATAGGCAAAAGTGAAATTGAAGGCAAATTCAGGAGCAATGTGGGATAAATAGAAAAATAGAAACAAATCTTGATTGGAATTCTTTTTTTAGTTTATTTCCCTTTTAACTGATTTGTTTCCCTTTTTTTCATCACAGGATATTCTTGAGAGGATATTTCATTTATTTAATTTAATTTAAGATGATAATATCTCTTTTAATAAAATAAAATAAGATTATGTAATTTAGAAATGAATATTAATAAAATAAAATAAAATTATTTAATTAAAAATAGATTTAATTAAATAGCATCATTTTATTTAAGTAATATTAACTTCAATTAAATAACATTATTTTATTTATTAAAAGGGATTTATTTCTTTTGATTAAATAAAATTAATGAAACATTCAAACCTTAGGGAAAATTGAAACATTTGAAATAGTTATGAATTGATTAAGAAATTTGATTTGAAAATGCGACAATCATTGATTCAGAAAGTTGATGTTGACAAATTAAATAAATGGGGCCCAAAGTCTAGGTGACCATTTTAGGTTGCATACATTTGCCCCTCTTTGACTAATGTGAGGTCGACTCGGGATCACATGCAGTCAAAGAATGAAGTTGCAATGTGAGATCGATTTGGGATCACAAAACAACTCAGATGTGAGGTCGACTCGGGATCACATCTGGACAAACATAAAAAAAGGCCTTTGAACATGAGGTCGATTCGGGATCATATCCAAAGTGAGAGATAAGAATCTCAAGCAAGGTTGCCCCAAGAGAAGCAATTGATAAATTGATAAAGCTGAATCAAGGATTGAAGTTTGATAGGTACTGCCCCCTCGTGATCGAAATCGAAATGAGATAGAGGAGAAATAATAAATTGAAAAATTTGATCAAATCAAACAAAAGATAAGGTTCTTGATGTAAGATGAAAAATATAAGAATCACAGAACCCAGGTAGATCAGCAAGAAAATTATGCCCTAAGGTTGAATTAGAAGAAAAGAAGTGGGGTGAAATCGAATGGAAGATAGAAGTTTGGAAGAAATGGAAAGAAATGGAGAGAAGGAAGAGAATCTTCTTCAATAAAGAGGATGCATCAAAATCAATCAACTGTTTAAGACAGGGAGTTTCGATTGAGATCACGAAAGAAGATAAGGAAATGAAGAACGTGATCACAGTTGATGAAAAATCCACAAGAAAGATGAAGGAAACCCTCTCAAACCCATAATACAGCCTAAAAGTGCAAATTAACATGAAGTCTAAATAATGCAAGCTACATGAAAATGCAAAGGTGTACTTGCAATAGGGTAACATAGGTTTTGTGTGTTCATCATTCATTAGAGAATGTAAGAGAACTTATTTTCATCATTGGGCCATTATTACTGGACATCGGACAATCACACAATCATCACTAGTCACAAACGCAACTATGAAGATATGAATGTGATTTATATCAGCGTGGAATGTGGAAAGATTCTAACATGAGCATCAAAGACATGAAGGTCAAGATGACTACAATGTTAGCTTACCCAATTTAATGTAGCAAAACCATGCTCGCATCAAGACATAAACGCCAAGATTACCATGAGAATGGTTGTGCAAAAACATTCAAGGATGATGCCATAAATCTCTTAAGTGTGTCAAGTAGACAACAAGAGACACTGAAGAGGTTCAAGACAACACCCATAAGTAGAAAGCAAATAAAAACATGCCCCATGCCCCAAGTCCTCTAGCTATGCATCACGGAGAGACTTATTAGACAAGGACACTCAATGAAAATCAATATCAGTCAACACACAAAGAAAAGATCATGGCATATCTCGAGCATTAAGTGTTGCAATTAAAAATTTTTAAGTGTGTAAACTAATACTGAGTTCCAAGGATAAGGATCGAATGCTTGCAAGTAGGTAAGATCACATGACTGAACTGGATAAGTGTTGAAAAACACACGATGTCAGGGGTTGTGTTGAAAAACACAGTTGGGTTAGTGTTGAAAAACACCGTTTGCGAGGTGTCCTAAAGACAAGCATATCCAAGAGACCAAAGCTAACACAGTGATGCCCCTAGACAAAGACAAAGACCAATTCAAACCAAGGCAATAAGGACAAGGCATGATGGAGAAAGGCTAAGTGTCGAGGATGCATGCTAATAAATAGGGATGCAAAGGCCTCAAGTAGCGCCTGTTTCCAGGTTTTCACCACTTGGAAGAGATAATTTTTTTTTAGGAATTTTTATATTTATTTATTTTTGTATTTTTGCTACCTACCAGGCTGTTCACAGTTCTCGCAAAGGCATTTTTTTATTTTTATTTTTTATTTTTTTTTTATTTTTGTTTTTTATTTTTGTATTTTTTCATTTTTTCTTTTTTTTTGTATTTTTCAGCATCATATTTGATTTTTTTTGGATTTTTTGACAATATATCAATTTTATTTTTTTTGTAATTTTTTCAGTATCATATATCAATTTTTTTGGAACTTTTTTCAGGGTCATAATTATATACAAAGGATGCCCCCAGACAGAACGGGCATCAAGGATAGAACTTCTTCAGGTGCAAAACATTGATAGGCTCAGGGAGCTGCTCCCCCTCTTCAGTAGATAGTAGATAGGCACCTGTGCCAAAAGCTGCTGTGATGATGTAGGGCCCAAGCCAATTAGGTTCGAATTTGCCCTTCTGTTCTCGGTTCTGTTGGTTCTTAGGATTCTCTCGCAGGACAAGATCTCCTACTTGGAATTCTCTAGGGTGAACCTTTTGTTGAAGGCTTTGGACATCCTCTTTTGATAGACCCTCATATAGTCAAATGATGCTTTACGCTTCTCATCAAGAAGTTCTAATTCTTGCAATCTCATGGCGCGATAGTCTTCATCTGTAACTAGACCTTTGAGAGAGACCCGAAGTGATGGAATCTCAACCTCTAAAGGTAACACTGCTTCAGCACCGTATGTGAGGGCAAAAGGAGTAGCCCCAGTTGGAGTACGAATACTCGTTCTATAGGCCCACAGGGCCGGATTTATCTGTAGGTGCCAGTCTCTATCATTCTTATGAACTGTTCTGTGCAAAATCTTGAGAATGGTTTTGTTTGGAAGCCTACGCGACCATTTCCTTGTGGGAGTAAATGGAGAGGCCAATGTGTTGCTTATCTTGAATCTTTGGCGAGTTATTTAAGGTCCTTGTTTTGAGGCCCGACCTCCATTGTCGATGATATTGATCTCGGATGGCACTCCATATCGGCCAGGATGATATGGTTTTGAAATAAATAAAGGCTCTTGTCTTGCACGAACTAATAATAGAAAGTGGAACAGCCTCTACCCATTTTGTGAAGTAGTCAGTAGCAGTGATAATGAACTTATGCCCACCTGATGAGTTGGGATGAATCTGCCCAACAAGATCAAAGGCCCATCGCTGAAATGGCCAATGAGATATAGAAGGAACAGCTCCCCTACGGGCATGTATCGACTGTCCATGTTTTGACATTTTTCACAAGGGCTGCCGTACTACTACATCTATACGCATCGTAGGCCAATAGTACCCTGCTCTAAGCAACCTTCTAGCCATGGAAAGACCATTAGAATGTCCTCCACATATGCCCCCGTGGATGTCAACTAGCGCTTGATTAGATTCCTCCTTTTCTAAGCACCTAAGAAGTGTTCCATCTAGACCCCTCCTATACAAATCACCAAAGATGAGGGAATGGCGAGAGGCGTTGCAGATAAGGTTTCTTCTTTCAGATCGGTTAAATGTATCGGGGATGATGCCATCACGAAGATATGAGTAAATAGCACCATAGCGGGAGGATTCATGATTGACAAGGGTACAAATGATATGGCTTTCAGGTGAGTCAAATATGGGATATGGTAGCTCTTCCACCAGGAATTCATATCTGGACTCATGTTCCTCTAACTGAAGAAGTGAAGCAAGGGTGGCCATAGCATCAGCTGCTTTGTTCTCAGCCCTAGGGATTTGCTGAAAGGTGACAAAAGTAAAATACCGTCTCAATGAATCAACCATTTTTTGTAAGGTACCAACTTGTCATCTTTTGTTTGGTATTGTTCATTGACTTGGTTGATGATCAGCTGAGAATCCCCATAGATATGTAGTTCTGTGATATTCCACTCTATAGCCATTTTTAGTCCATTTGTCAAAGCCTCATACTCAGCTATGTTGTTTGTGCATGGAAAGAGTAACTTGTAAGATTTAGGAATAGTATACCCATGAGGAGAAACAAACAACACACCAGCTCCAGAACCATTTTGCATGCATGAACCATCAAAGAATAGTTTCCAGGATCTTTCAGTCATGTACATAAGATGCTCATCTGGAAAGTTGACTTGAATGGGCATATTATCTTGAATAGGAAAATTAGCCAGTTGATCTGCAATAGCTTGGCCTTTGATTGCTTTGCGCTCAATATACTCTATGTTAAATTCAGAAAGAATCATCATCCATTTAGCAAGTCTGCCCGTGAGAGCAGCTTTACCGAGCAAGTATTTGAGAGGATCAATTTTTGATATGAGGTGTATGGTGTGCGTGAGCATATAGTGTCGCAATTTTTGAGAAGCAAACACTACTGCAAGGCAAGCTTTTTCAATACTAGTATAATTAACCTCATAAGAAACAAGAGTGCGACAAATATAATATATGGCCCTTTCTTTCCCTTGTTCATCTAATTGAGCCAACAATGCCCCCAGTGAAGATTCAGTAGCTGAGACATATAAAATGAGAGGTTTTCCTGGAATGGGAGGCATTAAAATGGGAGGATTTGCCAAGTATTCTTTAATTTGATCCATGCTCTTTTGGCAATCCTCATTCCAGACACATTGAACACCTTTATGCAAATTTTTGTTGAAAGGTTGTGCTCTATCTGCCAATTGTGAAATAAACCTCCTTATGGATTGAAGGCGCCCTTGAAGACTCCTCATTTGGCTAACATTTTTGGGAGGTGGCATGTTTATAATGGCTTGAACCTTTTCAGGGTCCACTTCTATTCCTTTAGCTGAAATGATGAATCCCAATAATTTTCCAGAAGTAACACCAAATGCACACTTTTTTGGGTTTAATCTTAGTTGAAATTGTTCCATGCGATCTAGAATCACTTCTAAATCAGCCAAATGTGTTCCTCTTCTCTTAGACTTAGCCAGGGTGTCATCCACATAATCTTCCATATTCTTATGCATCATGTCATGGAAGATGGTTGTCATAGCTCTTTGGTAAGTAGCTCCTGCATTTTTCAATCCAAAGGGCATGACATTCCAACAATAAGTACCCCAGGCACATGTGAATGCAGTCTTTTCTTGATCCTCAGGAGCTATCTTGATCTGATTATACCCAGAAAAACCATCCATCAAAGAATAGATCTCATATCCCGCTGTCATGTCCACTATCATGTCTATGTTAGGAAGTGGGAAATCATCCTTTGGGCATGCTCTATTAAGATCTCTAAAGTCTGTGCAGATTAGAATGGTTTTATCAGGTTTAGAAACAGGTACAATGTTGGAAATCCAGTCAGCATAGTCTATGGCTCTAATGAATCCTGCACCAAGGAGCTTTTCTAATTCAGCTTTCACTAAAAGAGCTATATGAGGGTGCATTTTTCTCAACTTCTGTTTGACTGGTTTCACACCTGGAGCTATGGATAAATGATGCATAATGAGATTAGTGTCCAACCCTGGCATGTCTGAGTATGTCCATGCAAAGTTAATTTCCTTCTTTTGGAGGAACTCGGTATAGGCTTTCTTTTCTTCAGGTGATAAAGATTTAGCCAAGTGTACAATTTTTTGAACTTCCTCTGTGCCCAAATTAACAGCTTCTGTAGGTTCAACCAATACTGATGATCTATCCTGGAAATAGCTTGGGAGACCATCAAGTACCTTATCCGTAGGTGCCTCTGGGAGGTTTTCACCTTTGGATACGTCTTTTATTTTTACTTTTTTTGGTTCTGACACCGCCACATAGTGGTTTTCGCCATCAGAACTCTTATTCTTTTTTTCTTTTCTTTTTATCTTGTGACTAAGGTACTTGATGTCAGGTTCTGTCATACTGGTAGCCGGTTCACTGGTGGAAGAGACTATAGGTTCAATGGCATTTAGATAGCAGGTGATCTCATAGTCATTGTGAAATGTCAAGAGTTGAGGCTCTTGGTAACGTTGAGACCAATCAATAAGGTTGGGGTGAACAAGGGGTAGGTTAATGACCGGTTCAAGATTAAGGATATAGGTGGTGTCATCTCTGGTGACTGTAGAATTGGAATCTGTCAAGTTTCCCTCTAAAGTGTCTAAATCAGAATTTATCCTAGCAAGCGAAGAATCGTCTACTAATGCGACATGTGGGTTCCAATCTTCTAATCTAACACATGACTCGTCAGTTACATCAGGTTGAGAACTATAAGCATGGACAACATCCATATCCAAGTCAACTGTTGCATCTGAGAGTGAATCCCATTCAAACTCATGAGAGTCTATTTCTGAATTATTGTTGGAGCCTCGTGATGTAGAAGCCTCAAGATTTGGAAGAGGCTCCTCTCCTCTAGCAATTTGCTCAATCACAAAATTATCTGAATTATCACCATCCATTGCAGCTGGGATGGAGACACTATCCATAGTCAATCTTGCATTCATATAGTCACTATCTATTGCAAATGAGATAGGAGGACTATCAATTATTAAATCTCTTGAATCTTCCCAAAGGAGATTTGTTGAAGGTATCCAATCATCTGTTATGTCTTGTTGATTGGTCAAATCTGGTACATATTCTGTGTCATCTTTACTATCCCGCCTATCAGAAATGGGGACAGTGCATTTATTGTTGTTCATAAAGCCTAGGCCAACCGGTTTCTTAGACTTACATGCAAAAAATCATGATTGACTGGTTCGGCTCTAGCATCTAACCTATGACTAAGAGGGCCATATCCTGGATAACCCATCTTCTTGACAAAAGTATATCCTCTCCCATAGTACTTAGGAGAGGGGGAGAAATTTTCATTGTGCTGGTATTTCTCCTCTTTGTATATCCAATCTCGAACAGCTACTTCCTCTTTTTCATCTTGTATTGGTACTGAGGATTCAACAAACTTGTCAAATATTGTCATTGCTGAAGATGATGGTTTCATCTCCTGTGAAGGCTTTCCATATGTCCTAGGGGAAACAGGCATCTTTGCAAAAGAGTCAAGTTGATACCCCCCCATGCCAAGGTCTACTGACTTAAATTTGTTTTGACAGTCTGCTAAAGTTGTTTCATAATCCTCTGCTGCTCGGTTAAGAGGGACATGAACATTAGCTGAGATTGAGTTAATTGATAAGGTGTTATCCCCTGGTATGCAAATTTCTGTTCCATTGTAGGGGAACTTAACACACTGGTGGTAGGTAGACGGCACTGCCTGCATATCATGAATCCATGGTCTACCCAGTAAAATGTTGTATGCAAGGGGTCCAGTATCAACAATTTGAAACAAGATATCTTTTTCAACTGGGCCAATCCTGACAGGAAGGACAGCCAATCCCTTAGAACTTCGTTCTGCCTCATCATAGGCCTTTATGGTGATCTTCTTTCTAGTGTCGATCACTTGCTCTGAATAGCCCAAAGTTTTTAACAAATTCAAAGTACAGATATTTAACCCAGCACCCCCATCAATCAACACGCGCCTGACACGGGTTTTATGAATCATGACTTCAATGTGAAGGGCAAGATTGTGTGGATGGCTTAGGGATTTGTCATCATCTTCAGAGAAAGAAAGGTAATGTGGGCTAGTAATGTGATTCACCATGCCTTGGAATTGGTCTATATCAATGTTGTTGGGGACATTTGATGTGCGCAAAGCGTCCTCAAGGATCTGCTTATGCCTAGGGGACAACTCTAGAAGCTCTAAGATTGAGATATGTGCTGGAGTTTTCTGTAACTGATCTACAAGATTGTAGTTTGGTTTGAGAGCAGTGGCGGACTTTATAGTGACATTCTTGGATGCCACTTGCTTGGATTTGTTGGATGGACCTGAACTAGGCCCTCTGAGAATAATAGGGGCTTGACTCCTGGTAACAGCATTAAGGGCTTGGGAAGATAACCTAGAATGAGGACCTCTCAGCACCACAATAGGTTGGTTGTCAAAAATAGGGGGAGAGTCATAACCATGCGGGTCCTTACTCCTTATCATATTAACACTTGGCTCCACAACTTCAAGCATGTTTATCACATTTTCTGCCGCTGTATAGGTGTAGTTGATTGCAGCTTTGCCATTCTGTGATTTAGAGGTTTCCCCTTTGTCATAATTAGGAAAAGGTTCCTTAAAAGCCTTATGATCAGCATTGGTATTTAGGCCATCAACTGGCTTTGAACACATAAAATCTTAGACTGATATGTTTTAATTTCCAACAGTTTTCAATAGTATGGCCAGGGCCATTATGAAATTTACAGAATGCCTTGTCATCCCACCAATGTGGCTTAGGATCTAGAATGTGAAATTTTGCAGGATCCTGAGGATGTGCCAAGTTGTTAGCAATGAGAGTTTTGAGAATATCCTCATATGTGTCACCCAATTTGGTAAATTGCCGCTTCTGGTTTTTGGGCCTCTCCTGATATCTTGGTTTACTTTCTTGTTGTGGAGGTGCATTAAGCTTCATTGCTTGCACGGCCTTAGTCAAATTAAGAACACTTTGATCTCTTGATTGGGAAGAATCCACAACTCCATCATTGACAACTTGTTTGTTTTTGTTCCAATTGTTGTTCTTCCCTTTATCTTTATTGTTGTGTTGACCATTGTTGGTATTATTGTTATGTCTGGTCAAAATACCTTGTTCTTTTAGAACATCCTCAATGCGGCATGCAGTTTCAATCATGGTATCAAAGGAAGTGAAGACTATCTTTTTGATCTCATGTCTCATTTCAAGCACCAAATTACTAACAAGTATGTCAATATTTTCATCCTCATGGATCGTCCTAGGATACCGAGAGCATTGTCTCCTCCACCTTTGCAAGAAGGTAACAAAGGGTTCCCCCTGATTTTGTTTCAAATTGCATAGGTCCAACATAATGTGAGGTCTTGGCCGGATTATATCGCGAAGTGTTGAGGCAGATCTATGAACAAGAGTTCTCTAAAGTCTTAGCCGAGGAGGAGTGATATTGGTAAACCATTCCATTGCTTGTCCTTTAAGACTCCTGAGGAACAACCTCATCAAATAGGAGTCATCGATGGAATTCAAAGCTCATAGTATAGAAATGACGCACATGGTCGTGTGGATCGCCACTGCCGTCATATTTATCGTATTGTGGGAATTCCACCCTCTTTGGAAAATCTTTCATACTCACACTCTTGTCGAATGGATTAGGACAAATTGAGTCTAGTGAGAATGAGCTCTTAGGTTGCATCATTTTCTCCATCATTTGCTTCATTTGGCAGATTTCTTCCTCTTGAGAGGGATTTTGCTTTTGTATTTTGTTGTCCACATCAAAATTATAAGGGACTCTGGCACCTTGTTGATTAGACTTTCCAAGAACTTATCTTTGTTTTGTTCCAAATACCTCTCCACATACTGTTGGAAGATAGGCTCTTGTTGTATTCGCATGAAGTCTTGAGTATCAAAATCATAATGTGAGCTACCACCTCCATGTTGGGAACCAGGATGTACATGTTGGGAGTGGTCTTGAATTTCTGAGAGGAGTTTGCCTCCTATAGTGAGCATACTGAGAGGCCCTTCTTCCTCTAGGACTAGGAGATCTAGAAGGGGTGCTTGACTGCCTTCTACTTCTTGGTGTTCTGGAAGGGGTGGAGGGAGGAGAATTATGTCCACTGTTAGCACCCCTTGTATTGTATTGTTTGTTTAATTGGTGGGCTAACTTCCTATCTTGCTCCTCTTGAGCGAGTTTCCTTTGTACTTCCAATAAAGCTTGGCTCTCTTCCTCAAGTTGTCTAAACTTTTCTTGCTTTGCAGCTTGTTCATCTAGAAAGGCTTTCTTTTCGCGTTCAATTCTTCTAAGCCTATCACTTGTGAACCTTGAGGTATGTTGAAGTGGTGAGCTTGGTCTAGATTGTTTGAACAAGTCATTGGTATACGTTGTATTGACATGAGCATCACGAGGTTCATTGTCTTGGTCTTCATGTTGTGACCATTGTTCTTGGTGAGCTCGTCTCTTATACCTTTCATCCCGTTGATGGGCATCCAAATATCTTGTATTAATGAGGGCTGAATCAGGTTGATTATCATGAGAAGAATTTCCAAATATCATGTTGTTTCTTTGTTGTTCATAGATATCATCAAGATCTTGATCCATGGCTTCCCTCTCCCGCCGAGTGACAGTATAACTCATATCCATACCTGAGTGGGAAGGTGCTGAGGGGGTACTCAAGTCACTAAAATGGCTCTTTGGGTCAAAATAGGTTTCAGACTGACTCCTAGGTGACTGGTCAAATATTGGTTCCTTTTCCTATCTCTTTTGACGAGTCTGAACTAGGGGTAGTTGGTTAAAGACTATCTGAGGTCGCTTTCCTTGGCTCACTTGATATCTTGTTGTGACTGACATGAAAGGGAAAGTTCAAGTAAACAAAAAATTCTAAGAAACGTCAATACCAGACTAGGATAGTAAAAGTTTTCTCTTGTCCGAGAGAGATGGTGAAATAGAACTGTTGCAAATAGGTGCAAACCAACACTGCCACAGAGGTGCTCAATTCTTGGGTGAATACCCTAGCACATATGGATCAGGAGGATGACTTACACAAAGTGTACTGAGTTTGAATTGTATGAAAATGGGTGGACAAGGAGACTACTAGCACTCTCCAAGTGTGTTATCAAAGAGTCTAAAAATTTATCTATTTGACAGGAACAATTCCTAATTTGCCAATCTCAAGCAAAATCGCTTATGAGATCAAGGATCACTAATTCAAAAGGTCAAGGACACATAAACCCTAAATACAGAACAAGTCTCTAAAATTGGGACAAGTCACCTAATCGAAGAACTCAGTATTTCAGTTTGTTGTTTGTTTTCAAAGATCAAGCAAGTATATCCACAGATTTTGATCAAGCACATAGGTTTCAATCAGACAAGTTGTGATACAAAAAGTAGTCGATAACAGATCTATCAAGGACAAAGCAACTTGATAGTATCGGGGAGTCTTGTTTGAAGATGTTTGGACAATGTTTAAGACTCAAAAACAAACACATAGCTATCCCTACTAAAGAAAATGGTGAGAAGTCAAAACCTTTGCCCCATTGCTTATGCGCATACGTGCACCTCACACAGCCGTGTCACCCCCTAGAGGGCGCCCGTGTTTTTGGTGTTTCCAAGGACTCAACAATGTACGTTCAAAGGTTACCCTTGTAGTAGGGGCTGTCGCGAACCGGGCCCAAACGCCCTGTGTGTGCCTGATGGGAATCTGTAGATGATCAACATAATGAGAGATTCTTCCCCTCCTTTAAGAAAGATTATGACTCTTTCTGAGGTAAACCCGTAGGCAACTAACTAAGAGGTTTTACTTGGCCTGCTCACAATAACCTCTTGCACTCTCGCGATACGGTGAGCTTGGGGCCCCCTCATGAGCCTGGCCACCAACACCGAAAATCACACACCCCCGCGCAAAGGTGGCTCGAGCGGCCACAAGGTAATAAACGTGAGCTTTTCAATGAAGACCGGGTCATGGAAAAGAGGTTACTATGGTCTTGGAGTCTTTAGACTCAACAAGACGCTCTTTATTATAGTGAGGTGGAATCACCGGCCATAGGTGTGGTACTCACTTGGGTCGCTCCCCTGAGGTTCAACTTCCGCAAGCCCTCTAAAGGTGACACTGACATGGCTCAGACTGGTTTTGATTTTCTGATTCTCCCAAAAGGAGAAGCATACATACTTCTAGCCCGTCTCTTTACCCAAACATGCTAAACAACCTTAATCACCGAACTAGTTTCACTTCACCAAATCCACACGCTTTTGAGTTTCTGATTCTCTCAATGAGAGAAGAGCATAATCCCCTGACGAGTGAAAGTGCTAAAGATTCACTACCTTGCTCCGCTCCCTAAGAGTTTGTCATATGAGTAAGATCATTAGGAGCCTGGATTTTTCCATGGTCATCACCCCCATGTAACAAAGAGCCAAATTCCCTACTCACTATCGAAACTCCTAAGAATTTTAACGAAGCCCTAATTAGACTATGTGAATTGAAAAGCAGGAAAACAAACACAATATTTTTTTTAAATAGGATCTTTGACAAGCGTAAGTGTTTGTTTTCAAGTCTTTGTCACGCGTCCTGCAATCAAACCGTTAGTGTGTTTCAAGTTCTCTGACTGGCGTCCTGCAGAAACTGTTATACTCTGGAATTTTTTTTTTTTAAAAGAACTAGAATTAAAAAATCTAATTTAATCTAGTCAAAATTTAATCTAAAAGGAATTAGTTAACAAAACTAAAATTAAACTAAATTAATCTAATAGTAAACTAAAAATTTAAAACAAACTAATCTAAATTAATAAAATTAAAAAATCTAATCTAAATTAAAAAAAATCTAATCTAGATTAATAATTCTAATTTAAATTAATAAAGTTAAAAAATCTAAAGTAAAAAAATCTAATTTAAATTAACAAAGTTAAAGAATCTACTTTAAATTAAAAAAATCTAATTTGAATTTTAGAAACTAAAAAAAGTATCTAATTTAAAAATCTAAATTAAAGTCTAAACCAAACTAACTAAAAATTAAACTAAATTAAGATTAAAAACTAAATTATAATTAAAACTAAACTAAATTAAAAACTAAATTAAAACATGCATAAAAATCTTCAAATTTTATTTCTGAAAAATCTGTTTATAATGAGTAGATAAAAACAGAAACCCAGAAATTTTTTGAAGCAAAAAATAAAACCCAGAAATCGTTTTTTGATCCAGCAAGCAGAAGATGAAAAAAATATATTTTTTTTAAACATTTAGCCAGGTGAAAAATGACACGCGACGGTTTTTGTGCGGCTATTTTCTTCAGATCTGTGAAAGAAATCAAAAAACTGAAAGATACCCAGATCGGATTTTGACCCTGGGTACAAAACCCAGAAATCTTTTTCCTGCAACTGAGTGGAAGCTGGATTAATGAATCAAAACTAAAAACGAAATTAAAAACTAAACTAAGAAACTAAAAATTAAAAACTAAATTAAAAACTAAAAACTAAATTAAAAACTAAATTAAATTAAAAACTAAAAATTAAAAACGGTGGGCGCCAAAATGTATAACTGAAAATATGTTATACTTCTGTGAATCCTTACATGCAAGGATACTCAATAATGAGTTCTTGCAAATCGATTCACAGCTCTCTATCCAAGAAGAGCAGAGATTGATATTGTGGCCCTCAGATTAACCCTGTTACCCCTGCAAATACAATCTCGGAACGAGAGATTCAAAGAGGAGAAACAAGAATGCCAAATTTCCATGAATCCTATTCTTGCAATGCAACAATGAAAACTAATCTAAATAGCTGTAAAATGTAATAAACCAAACTAATTTATTGAAATGAAACTTAATCTACATGCAATGTCATAAATGAATTATTTTGCAAATTAATCTACTATGAAGATTAAGCTAAAATGTAATATTAAACTATATGCTCTAAAAATAAGATGCTTATATAAATAAAACTAATGTAATCTCAAATGATAAAATTCAAATTTGTAGCATAAGTCGATGTAAAAGTGGTCTTTTCTTTTGGAAATGAGAATGGGAGGGCTTATTTTGTGAATGAGGCTAGAGATTGAGCAAAATTCAGGAAACTGTGTAGGGATAAAATAGAAAAATAGAAACAAATCTTGGTTAGATTCTTTTTTAAGTTTATTTGCTGGAATTTGTTTCCCTTTTCATCCACCCGAGGGATATTCTTGAGAGGATATTTCATTTATTTAATTTAATTTAAAGATGATAATATACTTTAATAAAATAAAAATAAGATTATGTAATTTAGAAATGAATATTAAATAAAATAAAATAAGAGTATTTAATTAAAATAGATTTAATTAAATAGCATCATTTTATTTAAGTAATATTAACTTCAATTAAATAACATTATTTTATTTATTAAAAGGGATTTATTTCTTTTGATTAAATAAAATTAATGAAGCATTCAAACCTTAGGGAAATTTGAAATAGTTATGAATTGATTAAGAAATTTGATTTGAAAATGCGACAATCATTGATTCAGAAAGTTGATGTTGACAAATTAAATAAATGTGGCCCAAAGTCTAGGTGACCATTTTAGGTTGCATACATTTGCAATATATGGACAAATTGGTTTTGCAAGGATGTTCTCAAAATGAAGCACTCTATAACAAATGCTTAACATTATAAGTTTTGTTTGTGTTCTATGTGCATGCATTTATTCAAGTTTAGTGGATGAGGATTTCTATATTTCAATCACACGAGTAATTCTTATTGTATTTCATCTATGATTGATCATTGTGTGAATGGTTGAGCTTCTTGCTTATCCTGAATATCTTGAGGATACCCTAAACTTTATTATTAAGGTGTCAATTAAACTTATGGTAGTTGTGTGGATGTGTTTTCTTGGTGTCTACATATCACATATGGATATAGGCTTATTAGTATTTGTAGTGGTGTTTTTTTATTTGGATCCTAAAAATGTTGTGACTTATGTTCTTCTCCCAAACTCTATGCAAACATAGGCAAATGGTGTGAGGTTCAAATGGTAATGAGATTGAAAAATGATAAAGGAATTAAAAAGATCCTGGGATGTAGTTGGATTGAAGCCATGAAATGGTTTATGCTTTTTGGGTACAAGATATATTGCATCCATAGGCACAAGAGATCTATGCAAAGTTAGAGAGATTAGCTCAGGAGGTGAAGGCAGTAGGATATTCTCCATATTCAAGACATGTACTTAGTGATGTGGAAAAGGAGGGAAAATAATTATTTCTTTGCCACCATAGTGAAAAGTTAGGAATTGATTTTGGTTTATTAGATGCACCCCTAGAACAACTATTATAGTCGTTAAGAACCTTCAATATGTGTTGATTGCCACACTACAACAAAATTTATCTTTGGGATTGTTGCAAGAGAAATTGTTGTGACATGCGAACTATTTCCATCAGTTTAAATAGGAAAAAATTTCTTGTGAAGATTACTGGTGATGCTAATGAATCGTAGAAAAAGGGAACCCTAAGTTTTAATGTATAGAACCTAGGGTTGATTGCTTCCTTTTCTAGGGTTTCATTAAGATGGAGATCAACAAGGTGTTAAGATTGACTTTCAACCATAAAGGTGAGCCAATTAGACCTAGATCTGCATCTTTTTAAGTCTTGAAATGAATTGGGATTCATTTTCTTTGATTGACTTAATTAGACTATGAGCCCTAATATCAAAATTGCAAGAATCTGACAATTGTTAAACTGAAACAGTGAATTGTTGATAGATATGAGAAGTGTAGAGGACTATGTACCTACCTAGAAAAGTTGATGTTGGTTTGAATAGGAGGACAAAGTCACCTAAGGGTGTTTGAGTCCTTGTATGCCTCTCCTACTCTATTTTTGCGGTCCTCTGATGATAGATCTAAGATCTCTATTTTTTCTTGTAGAGTTTTCAGAACACTGATGACAAATTTGAGATCTTTGTTTTTACTTGCAAAGTTTTTGAAACACTATTAGATAATTCTATAGGTGAGTTTTTGTGAGTTGACAAGGTATAGGGCTTCAATTACAACAATGAACAAGTTGTCAAGTCAAACATCCTTCAATCCTCTTCAAACTTGAAATCTGCATATTCACAAAGAGAATAAATGTTGTGCCATTTAGGGCCTTGCCTTAGTCAAACCCCGTGTTAGTGTTTCCACTTCCACAAAGGCAATGTCAATGATAAAATGGATAAATGATATGAAGGAATGAGGAATCAACAAAGTGTTGCAACTCACCATCCTTTAATGGCTTCCTTAAAGGACTAAAGTCATACACATCACATCAAGGTCTTGGATCTTGCTTGCTTGATTGAGGGTAAGTGCAAGAAGTTGAGTCCACGAAATGTGGAAGTTTTTGTCTCAGCCAAAAAAATGAAATCGGCATTGCAAAAAGGGGATCCCGATTTTCATAAAGGGGATCCCGATTTTTTAAAAATAGGATCTCGTTTAGGTTCAAGATCCTGATCCTAAATTCTAAATGGGATCCTGATTATTAAATGATCCTGAACCAATGGACGGGAAACAAGATCCTGATCTTTACAAAACGGGATCCCAATTTGGGATCCCGTTTTCAAGTAGTGTTTTTAAAAAAAAAATGAAACTGAGTCATTAGGAGCTCGAGATCCCAGTTTAGCCAGACACAACGATGATGATGACAGTGACCTCCGACCTCCAAGTATGCCTCCACCCACTTTATCTACGATTTTTTAGTGTTTTTTTAAATTTATAAGTGAAAAGTAGGTTTTAGCATTTTTTTTCAGTTTAATTAGCATTTTATGTATTTTATTTATGTGTAATAGGAGAATTGATAATTTGTAGAGGTAGAAGAAAACGAAATGAAACCCTGTAGAAACACAAAAAATCATCCTTGAATCGTATCCAAAGAAAAAAATTTTTCTTTTAAAACCTAAATTGTTCAATCAAACAAAAAAAATTGCATTCAAAACCCATATTGAAAGAAACAAAAAGAAATTGCATTGAAAACCCTAAATAAACAAAAAATTGCATTGAAAACCCTAATTTTTTCTTGAAACCCTAAATTCAATTCAAACAAAAAAATTTGCTACTTTACCCTAAATTTACTTTCTACCCCACCTGATTGCCCCTTTTGGAAGACCCATTTTTAAAGAACAACCTTTACCTCTTGTATAGATAACGAACCCTAAGGCCAAATCCTCATCCTCAAAAAGTATTTTTAATGAAGAAGGCCTTCCTAGCAAACCCTTCCAACTACAAAAACTTCTAGTAAAATTCTTTGGTAGTAAACACAAGTATGTGGCCTTTGAGGAAGGTACCACAACTAAAAAAGTAACTATTGACATTCTGGATGAAGGGGATGTTGGGAATGATGAAGATTCAAGCAACGAGAAGAGGGAGAGAAGATCTCCTAGGCTGGATAGCACTAATGCAAAGGGGAATATGTTATCATATGAGGAAGAAGAGGAAGACCCCTCAGATGAGGAATGCATCCCTATCTAGGAGGATTCGTTGGACTTAAGCAAAAAGAGCTTGAGGTGCTTCTTGGCATGGAAGTGAAAGAGGATATTTCCAACTCTGAAGAGGAAGAGGATTATGGTACTGAGCAGGGAGTGGTGAAATATTCTGAGGAGGATTCAATGTAAATGTTGAAGAAAAGGAAAAGGAACATGAAGAAATAAATGTTGTGGTAATGGAGAGTCCTGAAGAGGAAGAGGTGATGGTAAACAAAATATTCCAAATTGAAAAAGATGTGATAGTATCACTATAGGACATAATTAATTTATTGGATAAGGCCTTCAATAGGCTGATTTTTATAACATACGGTATTATGGGCCCAAGGCTATTTTCACAACTGTGAATGCTCAAGCGAAAATCAGGAAAAATAAGTGGAGAATGGCACCTTCTGAGGAAGAAGACAAGCAGGTGGATGCAACAACTAATGATGGAGAGGACCCGTGGACCAAGGAACTAGAAATGCTAACAAAATAATGGGATATGATTAATAGTCAGAAGGATTAGTTTTTTTGTTGTTTCCTATTTAATGGCCTACGTGCCAATCCTTTATTAGGCTTGTGTGCCACCTTGTTATAGTTCTCTTTATTTTTTGTGATGTTGTAGCTATCGCCTTGTTGTTTCTTGGTTACTTCTGGACTGAACTTTTATTGGTTGGTTGAACTGTTAACCTATTTTTGATGCTTTGTTTAGGATCAAGGTCCTAACCCGTACTTTTTTAATCAATATTATAATATTTTTATAGTGTATTATGTAAGATGAGTTGGATTAGGTTATTTAATTACACAACTTTTATATATATATATATATATATATATATATATATATATATATATATATATATATATATATATATATATGATTGGTACTTATTTTCTTTTGCTAAAAATAACTACCAATGGAGTGTGACTTTTTGGATTGGAAGATCATCTAAATATATGATTATATTAATGTTTTAAATATCTTTGAAACTTATCTACAATAGATGGAATATCACAAAAAATATAGATAAGTAAATTGGAATATAATCTTGTTATAGTCTATGTTAGGTGACTAGTTTGGGTCAGTTAATAAGGCAACCCAATTTCTTAGGGTCACTTTCACAATCATTTAAAGCTAATTGTAGCTCACTTAATAAGATTGGTCCTTTCATTTTATGCTCAAAATAACAATGAAATATGATATTTTGAATTGGAATCTCATCTAAATGATTACATTAATGTTTAGAGTTATCTTTCAAACTTTTCAACAATATGTGGAATATCACAAAAAATATATAAAAAGTTAAATGGAAATGGAAATGAAATCTTTGTATAGCCTATGACATCAAGTGGCATGGCTTGGGCCTACAAGTGTCTTATAACATTTGAGGCTACCATGTACTCCTATTTATATAGAAGATACCTAATTGTTCTTGAATAATGGGATCACTAATTTACTTTCTAAATAATACTATATGAAACACATCATGAAAGTTTGAGAGCGAAGAAGGCAAAGCTATTCAATAGGTTGCAACCTTGATTTTTTCTAGAATTTCAATAAGGTCTAGCTAATTGGTGAAAACATGGCAGCATGGCATTATCAACTTGATTTGATATAAGAACTCAAGTTTGGGACACCAAAACACAAGCTAGTAAGAGCACAAATTGCTAGCTAAAACATAACACATAATAATTTTGGGTCTAAGAAAAATAAAACAAAAAACACAACCAAGATCATAGACACATGAGACTCAAGACTCAAGACTCAAAAAAATAAATATGTAGACACATGAGTGTTAAGTTACGTCATGATGAGATAAAACTAAGATATTGAAAAATATAAATTAATGAAAATTTAACACAAGGATCCATGGAGGAAATACATAGACAAAAACAAATGATGTTCAAAATTTTAATGGTATCTATTAGAAGCATTTTCTTGGATTGATTATTAGTTGTAGGTTAAATACAACATTAAATAAAATAATAGGCTAAAAAAATGTATTTCTTTGGTGCATGTCAAAAGTGGTGGTTTGATTTAGTCTGATTCTTACATTTTCAATAGAAATATATAATATAATTTTTTTACATTTTTTATTGATAAAATTAAATCTAAGCTTCTTTTGTTATTTTTGACTCATTATCAAATTACTCATTTAAACTCAAAATTATACAATAACCAACCTTACCATTTTTTAACTCCTTAAAATTACTCTCTATATTGGAGAGATTTATTTTGAGTACCTTCAACAATCTTGAGCAAGCCCATCTTCAACAAAAGTATTTCCATTTTTAACTTTCAAAGATTAAGTCCATTTTGACATATTTGTATCTTTTAGTTACAAATTTTCAAAACATAACTTATTGTTAAGCAAGCTAACTCTATTATATGTTCAATTTTACACAGATTTTACACAAAATTATGAAAATATTTAATTTAAAGAAAAAACATTGATAAGGCTATTTAATGGCCTCACTTTGTAATTTCTTCTTGTTTTAATAAATTTTTACCCCTCTTTATGTTTTTATAAGTAATAAAATTAAAAATATATTATGTTCACAAACAAAATTTATATAATAGATTTTTGTATAAAAAAATATAAACAAATGTTGTTAAGAGTCAATTTAATCTCTTTTTATGTGTCCTTATATTCGACGTGGACGTTTCAGAGTGCCCTAAATTTTTAGATTTTTAATTCAAAATAAAAACTTTTGTAGAATCTATTCTACCCTAAATTTTTAGATTTTTAATTCAAAATAAAAACTTTTGTAGAATCTATTCTAAAGATATGAAATTCCAGCACAATAATAATTGCAAAAATAATCCAACTTTGAATGATATCTCCAACAAACAATGGGTTTCCACCCAGTGCCTCTAAGCTCTAGGGATTTGAACTCTCCAAGAGAAAGTAATAACCAAGCATATACCAAGCATGCCCAAAAGTAGCTCTTCACTTCATTATATAACTTTTTTTTAGGAGTTTCTCATCCGCCTGGCCAATGTGGGATAAATGACCTTTTTTAAAAATAAAGTGACTTTATAATATTAAAACATTAACTTTAATTTAATAGTCACTTTATAAATAATCTTTGGGCATTAAAATAAAATATCAATTGGACTCAAAAAACCATGTGTAATAGCTTGTTGGAAAGGTCTCGGTGAGACGCTCCAAGTCCAATACTAAAAATATTAATTCCCTTGCCCACTATTGACTTACTTAAACTAGTAAGTCCTTCAGAAACCCCATCAGACGAACTCAGTTTGGCCTAAAATTGAAATTGCCTAGGCCAAATGATCTCAGGATCCCTCCAATGTCCTTGTTAGCCCTCGGGACCAAGTCAGAATAGGCTAACAATGCATCATATCATGTCTGGATAGAAAGGGGACATTACATAAACATCCCCCCGCTATCCCCCCACCGCCGCTGGGACATGGGAAACTCCAAGGAAATGGCGGGGATGCCTAGACATCTAAGGGACTTCTAGCCATTCCTCGAGCATCTCGGAGATATCGAGGCATCCCCCACACTGCGACATCCAAAAAAACAATTCTTTTTAAAATTTCTTTTAATTTTCTTAGAATGTGAGCCTTGGGCCAAACCCTAAAGGCTTGTGGGACCCTTCTAAAAGTCATAAGCTAAACAAAACACTCTCATTCTTCATTTTTTTGCTCACATATGCCATTTGATGTTTTGCAACAACTAAGTGAAGAAGAGGAAAACTAGACATATTTATGATATGATATTATGATATTTATCATAAAGATGATTACCTCATTGTAATCATCTTTATGATATGATATTACGATGTGACATGTCATATTTTTGATATTCATATAATAGAAATCTCAAATTGGACAATTTCATTTGTCGAATTTTAATATTTTATTTACTTTTAGTCTTTTAGTAATAGTATTCAAGTATTTAAAATGTTAGTATTTGCAATTTTATTAATTTACCAAAGTTTAATTTGAAATGTTATTCTTAAACATATTTTTATAACTAGTTATTCAAGTACCATATGTATATCAGCACCGCCCCCAGCACCACCCAGTCCCCAAACTTAGATCCCTTGTCCCCCCGTCCCCAAGACCCTGTACAGGGATGTGTCCCCGTCACATTATATATTTTACACATAAATCTTAAATATTTAACAATTTCCTACATGCAGCATATAATTGTTCCCAAAATACAAAGAAAAAATATGATATATTTATTTATTTAATATAACACACATTATACATTTTACAGATAAACCCTAAATATTTAACAATTTCCTACATGCAACATATAACAACTAGAGCTGAAAATGATTTATAACAGTTTGTCCCTTCAAATGATGAACCTACGAACTGTCCAGCCATCCACTGTTCTTGAGGACACCTTACACACCCTCCTCTAACAGCTGTACGCTATTACAGAGATTAATGGAGATTCGAATGTGGATCTTCTTGAACAGGTTTCACTTTTTCTGTGTTCATCATACAGTATACACAGGTTCGGGGACTGGCCTTCGAGATTACATCCGTGGCTTGGTGACATTCAGAAGTGTACTCAAGCTTAGATGGACAGTGGACTTTATAGTTTCTCTGGAGAAACATGATCAGCACTACAGATGGAAGATATTATGTTTATGATGTTACTCCACAGATGTATTTATAGTTTGCTGGTTATGCATGGTGATTTTCCTTTGTAATCAGATTGGACATGTTGTTTGCTGTGGCAATATTTTGTTGCTGCTGCTGCTCCTGTGTTGCTGTTTTGCAACAGCTGTGTTGCTGATCTTCTGATGTAAATCTTTTTTTTTTATGTTTTTTCCATAAAAAAAAACATATAATTGTTCCCATAACGGGAAAATATAATCCCATCAAAATTAAAATGTACAATCCAAACTTTTTTATAGACCACCTGGTAGTAAACATAAAATAGGTCTTTAAATATTTTAAATTAACATTTATAATCCAACATTCTGATTTGAATATTTTTATGAGGCGTTTAAATATTAAAACTAGCTTCCCAAGGCCACAAAGATCAAATGTGAGCACAGGAATTTCTGTAATTTTAAACACTAAAACTTGATGGCATTTCTTGGGGTAGGAAGAGCTCTCAGGCACAGCTTTTAGTAATGTCATACCAAATGTCTCAGACATGTCAACACCTGCCTCATTGTCCATAGGAATGGACCAACTGAAGGTTTGCAGCAATGATCCCACCACCAAATGAACCAGTCTCTGTGCCAATGGAAGCCCAATGCATATCCTTCTTCCTGCTCCAAATGGTATCAATTCAAAATCCTGGCCTTTGTAGTCAATGTCAAATTCCAGAAACCTATCTGGATTAAAAGTCAAGGGGTCTTTCCATACACTAGGATCTCTCCCAATGGCCCATACGTTCACAAGAACCTGGGTATTCTTTGGAACAAGAAACCCACTAATCTCACGAGACATATCTGCTCTTCTAAAGATTAATGGGGCTGCAGGGTGTAATCGGAGCACTTCTTTCACTATTGCTCGGAGATATGGAAGATTTGCTATGTCTGCCTCCTCCATTCTTCTCTCCACACCCACAACCTCATCCAGCTCTGCTTGGGCATTTTTCATCAGTTCTGGTTTTCTCAGAAGCTCTGCCATTGTCCATTCGATTGTTGCTGAAATTGTGTCGGTCCCTGCAGTAAACATGTCCTGCCAAAAAACAAGAATTTGGGCACTATTATTAATAGCGGCAACCCTGCAGTGTTGAAGCACTAAGCCATACAAGCTAAAGTGATGGTCGCCAGTAGACTACTCTGTAATACAATGTTCCAACTACTTATAGGGATCACATTAAGACAGCTAAAGTGGATCAAGAAATATGAAATAAGAATCTGATTCCCTCCATAGATTATCTCTCAAATTTTTAATAAGAAAAAGTGGACAATGTTTTTTTTTAATTATTGGAAAAAGCAATAAAAAAAAAATTTACATCAGAGAACAGCAACTCAGCTGAAGCAAAAGAGCATTGAAACAGATCCAAACAGCAGCAAGGCTGCTATAGGACAGCAAAAGAACAGCAGCAACAAGATGTTGCGTGAAGGAACCTGATCTAAAATACAAATCAGCATTGTTACAAACCAGTATTGTGCCAATCAAACCAGCAGACTAAACCTTCAGAGGTGAGAAGTCTGAAGAGTTGAAAAGGCATAATCTGGGAGCTAAAAAAGGAAGTGTTGAAACCAACAGCGTTAAACTCTCATTCCTCTTAAACCAAATGAAGCACTATGTAAGGAACATAGCAGTACTAGTCTCATAATACACCTGGAATAAAAGACACAAATGTCCTTGCATACTTGCCACCAAGATAGGCATAATCTGGAAGTGTTGAAATTGATTTTCCAAAGCAGCAATACAACCCACAGTCACTGTCCATCAATCTGAGCATGAGTACACCAACACTGAATTACTTCAAGCCACGATTGAAATGATGAAGACCAATCATCGAACCTCTATAGACAACTCAGTAATTGTGTGTAGCTGTAGGAGGAGGTTGCGTAAGGTATCCTCAGGGACGATGAGTGGCTGCACATTTTGAAAATTCATTATTTGAAGGGACAAGTTAAAGCAAATCATTTGCAGTTCTATCTGGGGAGGGTGGATGTTGTTAGAGAACACAACAAGACACCAAAATTTCCAAATGTTTTTGATAATCACTTGTCTACAGGTGTGAGACATGATGTCAAAGGAAGGGGAAGCACCCAACAAAGCAGATTTCTAGGTCCATGTCTGCGGAAACAATGCGGCGGGCAAAGTGGTAAACAACATATGCCATAATTTACAAGCATGGGTGCAACTCCAAAAGGCATGTTTTATGGATTCCATTATATCACAAAATGGACAAGTGGGTTGTAGGTACAAAAACTTAAGGTGGTTGCCAATAGGGAGTTTCACATGAAGAAGCTTCCATGCTAGGAGCTGAGATTGTGCATCAGTCTTGGACTTCCAGATTTGGTGACTAAGCTTATTCCATTTGGATCGAAGAAAAACACAATTCCACTTCTTATTAAGGCGGGGTGTGATGGTAATTGGAGGAAGGAGTTGCTTGTAGATGGATCGCAGGAGAAAGAAGCGGATACTGCGAGCATTAGGCCTTCGCCAATCATTTAAGAAGTTAGCATGACAATCCAAAGATAGCAAGGTACAAAGTTCAGGAGTAACAAGCTGTTGGATTTCAAGAATTGGTTGTTTATCACATGAAGAAAGGTGAAACTTCATTTTAAGAGTGGCCCATGATTTCCAATGGAATGTGGTGGAGTCCCAAAGGTCACGAAAAACTTGAATACCTTTTTTAAATAGATGCTTGCCTTTGAATCTGCTAATAGTGCCTAAAGGCATGTTGTTTTGTTGCACTAACCTACTCCACCAAATAGATGAATATGGAAAACTTAGTCCAAGGCTAAGGGATTGGTCAAACCAAATCAGCTTAGTAGAAGTGATCTGCCAAGCATTCCAAATAGAGTTGAAGGGGACAGAACCATGTGTTTTGAAAAATTGAGCTAGCAAAATCTTATCTTTCCAGCTGACATGGCCCCAAGATTTACCAGCTGAGGCAGTTTGGATGCGGAATTTAACTAGTTCCTTCCAAGGAGCATCTCCCTCCAAGGCTCTGATTATCCACTTAGTGGTTAGGCAAATCCCTTGTGTGTACGGATCAATAATTCCCAAAACCCCTTTGTCTTTTGGTTGGATACAATGATGCCAAGAAGTAGCAGGTAATCCTTTTTTTTGGTTCCCTCATTTGGCCCATAAGAAGTTCCTAATCAACTAAGTTAGTTGATTGTAACAACTTTTGGAAGGAAGCCAGCATGAAGAAATATAAACATGACTAGCAAGCAATATTTTGTTTGCCACTTGGATGCGACGAGCCATAGATAGGAATCTATTAGTCCAATTCAAGAGTTTGACTTTGACCTTGTTTAAAAACCATTTCCACATGTCTTTGAGAGAAACTCCAACCCCAAAAGGAATGCCCAAATATCTAGTGATTGAGCCATTGTTTAACTTCTTTCCAATCAGCCAGAATCCATGTTGGTCGAGCATTGGGGCAAGACATTATAAATTATGTCAATTGTGCATAGCCAGTTTAGTACCGGAAATGGTGCAAAACAAATCTAGAGTATCCAAAGTAGTAGTAACTTCATCAGCATTGTTTTGAATAAAAAGCATGCTATCATCAACAAAGTGAGAATTGAGAGTAGTGGCATTGTTAGGCAAGGAAATACCACGAATAAGTTGATTGGCCTTAGCATGTTGAAGTAAGTAACCAAGGGCATCGGCTGCAAGAACATACAAAAAAGGTGCAAGGGGGAAGCCTTAGCAGATAGATCTTTGAAGAGGGAATCGAGGTGAAAGGGATCCATTAACAACTAGTCTAGCGTTAGCATCCATGAAAAGCATTTTGATGTGATCACGGATTTTAGGACCAAATCCCAGCCATTGCATCATGTTAAGGATGAAAGGCTATCGAATGCAATCGTAGGCTTTATCAAAATCCAGCTTGACTATAAGGGCGTCTTGGGTGGTTTGTTGAGCCCATTCAATTGTTTCCCAAGCCAACACAAGGTTGGCCAAGATAAATCTTCCTCCTAAGAAGCCTGTTTGCTCCGGGCGCACAATCATTTGGGTAATGGGCTTAATTCTTCAGGCCAAAGCTTTGGCTATAATTTTGTATGAAGTATTGAGTAGAGTAATAGGCCTCCAACCAGTCACAGATTCCTCATCTTTTCCTTTAGGAATGAGCTTGATGAAACCCTGATTAATGATTGGTCCTAAGGTACCAGTTTCTATTCCTTCAAGATAAACATAGTAGAAATCCTCACGAATATAAGGCCAAAGCTTAAGGTAGAATTCAACAGGGAGACCATCCATTCTGAGGCTTTTCTCCGTGACCATGTTAAAAAGGGCCTCATCAATCTCTTCTAAAGAGAGGGGTCTATCAAGGAAGTTACTGTATTCAACATCAATTTTACATGGAATACACCCTGCCACACTTTCTTCAACAATGGGAATCAAGGGGTCATTTGCAGATTCGTCAATGAAGAGATGTTTGTAGTATTCCAAAAAGTTTGCATGATGCTTGAGTGGCTGGTTTGGGGAGTACCATCAGCAGATTTGATAACTGAAATTTGTTCTTTTCTATGTTTATGTTTCAAGTATTGGAAGAAAATTTTTGAGCCACGATCACCATCCTTAATCCATTGGAGACGAGCCCGTATCTGTGCACCCTTACCTTTGTAAACAACCAATTTCCTAAGCTAATGTTCAGCATATGCAACAATTTGCTGAATGGAAAGATCATGGGGATTGGCAGCAAGAAGAGAGCGACCATGAACCAGTTGTCCATTTAAAGATTTTTCAAGTTTCCTACGTTTAGCAACAGCTCTTTGGCCATAGTCACGAAGGAAAGAGGAGCAGTGTGCAATAGTTCTTTCCCACCAACTGATCCATCTATCTTATTGAGGTTTGGGTTCAACATTCCACATAGCAAGGAGGCCATCAATGTAATCTTGTTGTTGCAAGTGAGTCACATTAAGTTTGAAGGGGAGGTCATTAGGAAGAGGAGGAGACTTGGAGAATGAGAGGGTGGTAAAAATGGGGAAGTGATCTGAGAGCGTGGTAGCAAGGTCAAGATGGATAAGTTGACCAGACTTTGAAGGAACAATACAGTAGTTAGGGGAGATATAAATCTGTCAAGGCGGCTCATCTTCCTCAAAGTACCCTCCTGACAATTAGACCACGTGTACTAATGTAGCATGTGAAGGATTTTTTTACCCAACAACAGATCATGCACACCCAAAGCATTACGAGTAAGAGTCCAAGCATCAAATTCCAGTTGCGCCAAACGAACAAGGTTGTCCCAACTTTGATCAATCGGGTGCTCCACCATATTGAAGTCCCCCTCAAGCACCCAATTTGCATTAGGGAGTTGAGATTGCATCCATTCCCAAAGAAGAGTTCTTTCTGAGGGGGTGTTGGGGGCATAAATTGAACAAAATCCATATACGATGTCTAGAAAGAACTATTCTAGTGGTACCATAAGGGGGCCTATTATGTTTTCTTAGAGGAGTTTCTCTCCTAACTGTATAAAAGGATGAGCTCTAACTAACCGTCCATATGGTTATTGGTGGTTATCAATAGAAAAAATAGTTGGATGTATCAATTTAGGTACTCTGGGATTCTTCTTATTACTTGTTGATGCGTGTTTTATGACACACCAAACACTCTAGAATAAAGAGTCCAAAGAGCTCTATCCTCTCTTGAAAAACTACCTCTTATGCTAAGATTGCTAGAAAGGTCATATGGTAATTCCAATGTTTCGTTTGGGGGGATGGTCAAGCTCAATGGATGATGTGATATGCTGATTTCACAAAGGGACCTTGGATAATAAATTACTCAAAAGTAGGGATTTAGATTGATTTGACGTTGAATGCTCTTGTATTTTTGGGATTTTCGGTTTTGAGATAAAATAAAAGAAAAGGGATGAGGGTTTAGAAACTAGACTTATGCTAAACTACTCCTATGAACTTAAGAGACAAATGCCGGATAGTGAAATTTAAACCAATCTTTGCTTTGCCAAGCACAATGACTACAACTAGACAAAGATGATGCAATCTTCAAATGGGATTTACGAATGATGTCCTATTACACAATACCACCATCAATTCGAACGATGTATATAGGTAATAGAATTCTAGTTAAGCAATTTCAAAGTTCAGACTAACCTTGCACATCAAATTGAAAATCATTCAATTGAAAAAGGTATGAACTAATTTCACTATTTTCAACACTATCAATCTTTCATTCATCTAAAAATTACTAATTTACTTTTATTGAAGAAATTATGAAACCATGCAAGCTCTCAAAATAACAAATGCTCAACTATGAATCAAATTATTATTCGAATAGCACTAGTAGCAACAATTTCACAAGTCTCTCCCTGAATGAATGAAATGCGTGGGGTTTATATAGGCACCCCAATTACAAAGCAACGACCCAGATTGATTTGAGATCAATGGCCAAGATTATTCCAAGAAACCCTAACCCTAAAAAGCATAACCAACTCCATGGACACATGGCACAAGTAGGACGAGCCACTTGGAGTGTGGAAAATAATGACACCTTGCAAATTACTCGAGCAAATGGGAATCCAAAATGCAATTCCCTTTGGCCTGCTCCCTGGCTGCAAATGCAAGAAATTTTGTTAACACCAAATCGAGCTCCTCCATTGATATGCTTGGCATAGAATCCAGTTGCACTCCCATTATGTCCAAGGCTTCAAGGCATTGAGTGAAAGTATTTTCCCATCTACCTTCTTGTTTCTGAAAGCTATCCATAAAGGTCAAAAGAGAAGACATATCATCAAGCTGATTTTCTGTGATAATCTGTATTTCCTTGAAGTAAATATTCATCACACTTTTCTTCAATCCTTCCAAATCCAAGCTATTTGCATCATGATGCTCCTGCCCTGTTAATCCTTCAAGAGAGGTGAGGATTTTAAACTGTATTTTCCCAATTGCATTCCGTATAACAGCACATTCTTCTTTCATTCCATCACATATCTTCTTCTTAGCCAACAAAGAATGATACCATCTGCTGAAATCATATGAGGCTCCTTCCTCAATAACACCTTCTTGGATCAAGATCTGCAGGGATACTTCCTTTAAAACCTTCAAACGAGGTATTACTTTGTCATTCACGTACTGGAAGTCTTCCCAATTATCTTCAATTTGGCCAATTTCAGTCATAAGCAAGGCTGATCTGTCATAAGTCTGAGCACACTTCCCCAAGAATTGTTCCATTTGCCTTGAGATATTGCTGATCCACCTCCTAGTTGCCTGGCTGGTGATCCTCATAGCCTCGAGAGTGTCAATGGATTCCGGAGGGAGGAATGATGGTGGGATAAAAGTTTCACCTTCTTGGCGCAAGGGGGCTGTTATTTGCTAAATGAACTCCATTAGCCTCAAATTTTCTAACTCTAGCCTTTCCTTCTTCTCCTCTGTTTTGTCAAACTTCTCCTTGATGGCCTTGGAAGTGTCTGCTAGCTCATGGAAATCCTGATCTATCGTGGTTGGCCCAATGTCCAATGTTGTAACATCATAGTCCATAGGAGTAATCTGATCTCTAGGCTTGTCAACCTTTGGGACTGCAACTTGTAAAACCCTAGATCCTGCATCATTCCTAATAATCTGAGAGTAGTTTTTAGGCCTCTTTGGTGTTTTAGCTTTGCCAATCCTTTCTAAGAAGTCCTGCATGCTTTCAACTGGTTCAACTTCACCTAGTGGTTTAGACTTCTTCATCAAGCTCTCAGTCAACCAAGCTGGGATAGTGGATGATTCCATCCCATCTTCCAATTGAATGTCATCATCACACTCTTTTAAGGCAGAAATTATTTCATCTCCCAGCTCCTCATTGTTTTCAAGGATCTCAGTATCTCCCATGCCTTCAATCGTTAGCGTATCACCTCCTTCAAAACACTCAGTGAAGGTTTGCTCTTGAAGAAGATCTAGCGGTTCAGACTCTTGAAATTCACCCTCTTGTTCATGGTTTGGTTCAATCTCAGCAATGAACACCTCTTCTATTACTCTGATAGATAAAGTACTTGAAGATGATGGAATTTCACTCACCTTTTGCTTCTTACTCTCCAATTCTTAGCTAGCTGCTTCCTTTTCCTTTGTTTGAAGATCTTCCACCACTGCCTTCCTCTTGCTTGGACATGGAAATTCATCAGGACCTTCTCCAACTGCTTCTCCCTGACTTTCTTCATTGCTCAATGTGGCATAGGTAAGGGAGATTCCTTCTTTTCTCAATCTGCTGATCTGATTATCCACCCATTCCCTAGAGTACGATACAATGTCCTTCATCAATATATCCAAATCAGTCAACTCAGGATGTGTCCAGTTGGGCAACAAGGTAGGCTTGTTCTTTTCCTGTTCAAATTGAGGATGCACGTAGTCTCCATTGTCCTTTATCTGGTCAGGAACGGGGAATAAGTCACACTTTTTCACAAGGTCTACTGGAATTCTAGACCACATCTTCTTCCTGACTCCATATTCGTCCACCAAGTTAGACCAATAGTCTTCAATCTGCATAACATGAAGGGACTTCTTCCCGTGAATCCTCAAATATGGATCGTAATCAGACCTTGGTTTATAAGTGTCAAACTTATAAAATTGTAACTCTAACTTCGCTGCCTTAGCTGATTGCAATGAGGGGCAGACTTCTAGCATTTTCCCAATTGTAACAGGAAAATCCACTCCTTGTTTGTTCTTCTTCCCCTGAATGGAATCCACGTGTGCCAACTGCCTTGCAACTTCAAGCATAATAATCTTGTCCGTTGGATACCGAGGGAGTTTATATGGAGTATCTGGGAATCCATGAACTCTTATGTATGTAAAGGTCGGAAATTGGATGAACCAAGATCCGAATTTATCAAGCAACACCATAGCCTCTTTAGACAACCTTTTCTGAATTCCTCCTTGAAGCAATCGAGTGATATACATGAGGAAAGCGTCATTAGTTATCTTATAATTGTCCTTATAATGCAACTGTAGCTGTGGGTAACACTCATACGCTTTGAACTGGCTATTTCAAAGTCCAACTTCCCCTTTGCAAATCAGTCCTTTGTACTTAGTAAACCGTGCTAGGATATAAACTATGTAGGAACTCATATAGAAGGTCTTGGTCTTTTCCAAGTTTCTTAACTGGAAATCAATGTTATCACTTATCAATTTTGCCCAATTTATTGCTTCCATTCCCAATACGACCTCCTCTACGTATGAAAACATCCATACCTCGAAGAAAGCTCCCTGAGAAGTACCCATAATCCTGTTCAGCATGTGAATCATGTCACTGTATTCCTGTTTAAAGTCTGTGCAAATTAATCTCTTGGGCAGCTTAGAGCGATGCCTTTTTGGTTCTTTAATCCAGTTGGAATTGACTATGTCCATACAAGACTCTTTGGCTTGATCAAACATGGTTTGTGATTCCTCTCGGGTCCTGTTCAACATTTTATGACGACGAGGAATACCAAACACCTCTCTGACTGAATCTTCTGTGAAGTATGCCAAAGTGATCCCGTTAGATGCTTTAATGGATCTTGTCTGTGGATTGTATCTTCTGGCGCACTCAACCATCAGCTCACTGCATTGAACTGCAGGTGGAAACCCTGCTGCTTGGTGAAGTCCGCACTTAACAATGTTAGTTGCAATAGGTGTGGGCATTTCATGCTGAGTACCAAACATCCTTTTCTTGTGTTGAATTGCATTGAACTGCTCGAAGTTGGTATCTGCTACCTTCTTCCATTTTGACGATAGTTGGGATTCTGGATAGAATTCCCTGAGAACTTCCTTCACTTGGATTTTTCTAACTCCACCTCCTACGTTTTTTGAAGTAGACATTGTGCCTGTACGAAGCTCGAAGTTAGAATATTTTAACAAATTTGCAAAAAGGCGATTTTATGGCTGGAGAATATTTAAATAAATTAATTAAAAAATTCTAGAACTCGACTGCCTAGGCTGGTTGGAGAATAAATTTCAATAAAATAAGATTTTACCAGCCTTTATTTTTAAAAGATCATTCAAAGAATTTTTAAATAATTTACTGGACTTTTAAAGCTGAAAACTGAAGTTTTTGTGCAAATCCAAGATAAAATCTTTTTTCCTTCTTCAAATTCGCTAGCTATGACTCTGCAGATGATTGAGAAATCTGAAAATAGAAGAAAAATGTCCAACCTTATACTCTGGAATCAATGTAACTTGCAGCTCAAGAAGAAAATAAGAAGAATGACGCCTTTGTTTGAGAGAAGTTTGCCTGTGAAAAACTTAACCTGTGAATAATGAAAAATAAACTCACAAGCACTTCTTTTATAATAAAAAGTTCCCTTATTTGCCTGGGTCGACCTCTTCTCTGATTGGGTGCTTTGTTTTAAAACGCAAAAAGCAATCTTATCTTCTTTTCTTTGATTTTTCAAGGCGCTATCTTGCTTGCTAACTAAGTTTTTATTTTTAAATAAAAACTTAAGTTATTTTGTTTCCCTTTTGCCTTTAGAAAATTCGACTTTTAAGTGGACTAATCCACTTTTCAACTAGATTTCTCCCTTTACCAAGGCAAGTCTTTGCTTTAGAAAAAAATTCAATTTTCCCCTTGGAAATTCGACTTTTAACTGGAATTTTCCTCTTTTCAAGTGGATTTTAACTTCATCTTGGAATTCTTGAAGTCCAATTCGAATTTTTACTTGCCTTAGCCAATTTCCATCATTTTTCCAACTGGAATTTCGAATTATCCAACTGGATTTCCTTGTACTAGGCGAATTTTAGCAAGACTTCTCAAATGGATGAATTTTAACTGGATTTTTTAATCATCCAACTGGATTTCATTTTGGTGAATGGATTTTTCAAGTGGATTTTTTCAAAGATTCAACTGGATTTCCTCATGGGCGCACCTCTCCAGCCTTAGGCGAATTTTGGCATAATTTCCCTGCTTTTTACTTGATTTTTGAATGATTTTTTCCCTTGAAGGTGCGATTTTTTAAATTGCTTTTCCAGCTTTTGCATGCACTCTTTTTTGCTTTTCTCATGATTTTTCCGATTTTTCAAGATTTTGCTTGATTTTTGCCTACTTTTTAAATTCCAAAAGTGGAAACTTTCGACTCCACTGCCAGTGAGACCTAGCACTTTCTAAAAATAGAAACTTACTAAAAATAGAAAAAAGCAAAAAGCAACTTTCTAAAAATAGTAAATTCCAGATTGGTCCAGAAATGCCAAAAACGAAAAAAAGCAAAAAGCAAAAAAGCAGAATCCCTAAAAAATAGGAAGTGTCATAATTGAGTGAAAGCACAGGCGATCCTCGTCTATCGGGTCTTCTAAGCACTTCTATGACGTTCATGTTCAGTTTCATGCCCAAATTCTCAACTTAGCTCGGGTGATGACTCCAGACTTTGACATGAAATTTTCAAGACAGCAGAGATTATGAAATTGCTACTCAAAGCTAAACCCTAAGAACAAACTAGCGAGGGTCCCCATTTGCAATGGGGCGATGTGTGAAATAGGTCACAACACGATGCTTTTTCATGAGTAGAGATATTATTTTCTACAGTAAGGGTAGAGGAATAGGTAGAGTTGAGGATTGGACAGGTCCACCTATTCTTGAAGGTGAGACAGTATCAGGGGTTCTGGGTATTCATAGATCCAGTTCCAATAGCAGTGAGAACAGTGTCACTACACTGATGGCAGATCGTGAGATTCCTGTAGAGACACATAGGGATCCAGGGAAAGAGCATGCCGGAGGCGATATTAGTGATGAGGAGTTCAGACGCAGGCATGATAATATGGACATGATGTCCCAGTTGATGGGCACGATGAGGCAGTGTACTTCGCCTCAACAACACTATATTCAGATAGGACAGACGAGCGGGACTGCAGGCATAGACCAGCCATTGGTGTCAGCACAGCGGCAGTCGTCACCTATCTATCATGAGCGTAGGCCTGGACAACCTACATTCATATCTAGAGAGGCACCTTCGACTCCGGAGGCAGAGCAGCAGGGTCATCAACATGAGTTTCAGCCACACCATGGCATGTCAGTGGCAGACGTGACTAGATTTTATGGAGAGTATTCAACATTGGCACTTGAGATCAGGCAGTCTTTGAATTTTCATGAGTTTATGGACGTGCATGAACCCAGAGGGGGAGGTAGATTTGACCGCAGAGCTCCTCAGCACCAGCAGCCACAGCCACAGCCACAGGTGAACAGGGATCTTCAGTATGCAGTTAGCAAGATTATCTTGCCTTACTTTGATGGTTCTGATAAGAGTTCGGTGAGGTCTTGGGTACAAAAGTTAGACAATTACTTATCATTGAGACCTATGCAGGAGGACGAGGCCATTAAGTTTGCTACACTGCATCTTGATGGGTTGGCGCATGACTGGTGGCATCACGACATGTACACACTTGGTCATCACGCAGTTACTACTTACCAGGAGTTCACCAGCAGGCTCATAGAGCATTTTGACAAAAAGGATCCAGAACTTTATTTTAGAGAGCTAGCTCAGCTCAGACAGATAGGTAGTTTGGATTCCTACATCGGTGAATTTCAGAGGGTTGCAGTCATGGTGACAGGCATTTCAGAGAGGAGACTTGTTATTCTCTTCGTCGAGGGATTGTTGGAGCCGATGAGAGGTTGGGTCAAGACATTTGATCCTCCTACTCTTCAGGAGGCCATGAGGAAGGCACGCAATATGGAGCTTGCAGCACCTTGCAGCAAGTTCTCTTCAGGCTCAACACCTTATACGAGGCCTAATAGATCATTTGACAGGAAGAGGGATCCACTTGATCCTAAGAAACGAAATGCACCACCATTTGACAGGGAAACATTAAATGATTTACGCAAGAAAAAGTTGTGTTTTTGGTGCAAGGCACCTTATGATGAGAAGCATGTATGCCCTCTTCGTCCCAAAGTGAAAAATAACCAGATGGAGTGGTTTTATGAGGGTGAAGAGCAATCTGATCTGTCAGACCAGCAAGCTGATTCAGAGAATTCAAATGATGAAAGGTTTGAAATTGATGGTGAAAATGAAGGAGGAAGAAAGTTATAGGAGGTACATTTGACTAGTCTTCAGAGAGATAGATCTTTTAGACTACATGGGCTCCTAGCAGGTCAGAAGGTGATCACTCTACTCGACACTGGTGCTACTCATAAATTTATTGATGCACGGTTGGTAGAGAGATGAGGTATACAAACAGAGGAATTTGAGGGTATTCGAGTTAAGGTGGCTGATGGGTACACCCTCAAATGTGATAGAAAGATAACAGATCTTCCAATGCGGCTAAACAACTATGAGTTCAAGATTGAATTCTACGTTGTTAATATGGGAGATACTGATGTGGTGCTTGGGATGGCATGGCTTCACGATTTGGGTGAGTTCACACTCAATCTTTGAGACATGGAGATAAAGTTCAAGGTAAACGGGAAACCACATATCATCAAAGCCATCAGAGAGAGTAATCTGAGGATGGTATCTTACAGACGGATGGAGAGACTCATTCGACATGATATGGTAGATTGGGCTGCAAAGTGTATGTTATTACCAGCACAGCAGGAGCAGCAGAAGGTTGAGTACCATCCTGACATTCAGATACTAAGGACTAAACACTGTAAAGTGTTTAGTGACATTCCACCTGGCAGACCTTCAGACAGAGGCACCAAGCATATTATCAGGTTGGAGGAGGGCGCAAAGCCCATTATGATCACACCCTACAGACATCCGAAATGCCTCAAGGATGAGATAGAGAAACCAATCAATGAGTTGTTGGCTATGGGGCATATCAGACCTAGCAAGTCACCTTTTGCTTCATCGGTCGTATTGGTGAAGAAAAAGGATGGATCACTTCAGATGTGTATAGATTACCGCCAGCTCAATAAGAAAACAATTAAGAACAGGTACCCGATACCTCGCATCGATGAGTTGATTGATGAGTTGCACGGTGCTATCTTCTTCATGAAGATTGACTTGAGATCTGGGTACCATCAGATTCAGATGAGGGAGTAGGACAGAGAAAACCGCTTTCAGATGCCATTGCGGTCACTTTGAGTTCTTGCTTATGCTTTTCGGTCTAACCAATGCATCTGCTACCTTTCGGGCTACCATGAACAAGGTCTTCAGTTCTCAGCTATGGAGATTTGTGTTGGTCTTCTTCGATGACATTCTGGTGTACAGTAGGTCATGGGAGGAGCATTTAGCTCACTTGGATACAGTTCTAGGTATCTTGGCTGAGGAGTCCTTTTATGCCAAGGATTCCAAGTGTGAGCTAGGCATGGTTGAGTTGTTGTATCTTGGGCACATCATCAGTGCCAAGGGAGTTAGTATGGACCCTGAGAAGGTCCGAGCTATAGTCGAGTGGCTAGTACCAGAGAACCTTACACAGCTCAGAGGATTCATTGGGTTGTGTGCTTTTTACAGGAGATTTGTTAGCGGGTTCTCACGTCACGCTACACCCCTTACTAATTTGACAAAGAAAAGGGTTTTGCTTGGTCACCACAGGCTCAGGAGTGCTTTGACAGGTTCAAGGTGATTATGACTTCATGTCTAGTGTTAGCATTACCAGACTTTACGAAGTCATTTGATTTGTACTGTGATGCTTCAGGAGAGGGCATTGGTGCCGTTTTGATGCAGGAGAGACACCCTATTGCTTTTGAGAGTAGGAAGCTTAGGGGTCTTGAGAGATTTTATAGCATTTATGACAAGGAAATGTTAGCCATTATGCATGCTTTGGCTAAGTTCAGACAATATTTGGTGGGCAGCAAGTTCAGTGTGCGTACAGACCACAATAGCTTGAAACACTTCCTTGGACAGCGAGACCTAAATGAGAGACAGCAAAAATGGGTTAGCAAATTGCAATCGTATGATTTTGACATCACCTTTATTAAGGGGAAGCAGAATGTTGTAGCTGACGCCTTGTCTCGCAGACCTCAGTTGAATGCTATGGCACAAATCTCCGAGGATTGGAGGCATCGGATTATTACAGAGTATGCTAAGAACCCATGGGCTTCTAGCATTGTTGATGGGACAGAGCAGGATAGTAGGTATACCGTTGTGAATGACTTGATCATTTACAAGGGTCGGATTTTTCTGGTTCCTGATTCAGAGTTGAAGGATATAGTTCTGAGAGCCTTTCATGATCTTCCTATGACGGGCCATCCCGGTTATTTCAAAACATATAAGCTGGTACGAGAACGGTTCACTTGGAAAGGGCTAAAGACTGATGTTCTTCAGTATGTACGAGAGTGTTCTGTGTGTCAGCATAACAAACAAGAACACACATATCCTACTGGATTGCTTCAGCCACTTCCGATACCTGACAGGAAGTGGGAATGCTTATCCATGGACTTTATCACGGGTTTGCCGAAAGCCCAAGGTAAACATTGTATTTACGTAGTTGTCGATCGGCTGACAAAATATGCACACTTTTTCCCGATCACAATACATTCACAGCATCGCAGACTGCAGAGCTTTTCTTCAGAGAGGTATTCCGGTTACATGGTTTGCATCGGACTATAGTCAGCGATAGAGACAATCAGTTCATGAGCAACTTTTGGCAGGAGTTGTTCAGACTTTGTGGGACCGAATTGACTCCTAGTACCAACTACCATCCACAGACAGATGGGCAGACGGAAATAGTCAATAAGTGGGTGGAAGGATATCTGTGTAATTATATAGCTGGACAACAGAGAGCTTGGGTGAGGTGGATATACCTCTGTGAGTATTGTTATAACTCTACTCACCACATGACTATACAGATGACGCCCTTCATGGCATTGTACGGGTATGAGGCGCCCAACCTTTTGGATTTGGTGTTGAGTGATAGCAGAGTGCCTAGCGCAGGTGACATGATGCAGGATCAACAGGACATTTTGAGGTTTCTCAGAGACAATATCCAGCGGGCACAGAATCAGCAGAAGCAGTATGTTGATCAGAAAAGGGTTGAGCGTTCTTTTGCAGTGGGTGACATGGTGTATCTCATGTTACAGCCGTACCGTCAGTCCACTCTGCGGAAGAGTGGTGCAGAGAAGTTGAAACCTCGTTACTATGGTCCATTCCGAGTTATCAGACGAGTGGGCGAGGTTGCTTATGAGTTCGACTTACCGGCGGATAGCAGGGTTCATAACGTGTTTCACGTTTCACGCCTGAAGAAGGCGTTGGGTCAACATGTGATTCCCTCTCCAGTACTGCCACCCCTTGATGACGAGGGGAAGTTGATATTAGTGTCTGAGGCCATCCTTGATGTTAGAGAGAGACATCTTCGGAGGCAGGTCATCAGAGAGTATTTGATTAAGTGGAGAGACTTGCCAATTGAGGATGCTACATGGGAGTTAGAGGAGATTTTACAGCATCCAGAGCTGAGATTGCTTGAGGACAAGCAATTTCAGGGAGGGCGGACTGTAATGTCCCCTTCCTAGGCAGTACAGTTGATTTAGGGGTTAGCCTATTACGTGTTGATGTGTTTTTCGTGACCGCACCAACGCAGAATAAAGTCGCCAACGGCTACCCTATTCTCTCTTGATCAAAGTATTCCACATGCTAAGATTGCAAGAAAGTTCATGCGTTCAACTCCAAGGTTCTTTCAGTGCGAATAGGCTCAGTTGGCTCGATGTGATTTGCTGGTATTTCAAGGGGACTTACGGAATTGTTCGGCAGCAAAAAAAGGAATTTAAATGCTCGAAAGATTTGTCTATGAAGCGCGGGTTTCCTATTCTAACCAGAAAGTACTGAATTTAAAGTGGTGTAGGGTTAAGAAGGCTCGAATCTACTCTAAGGCATGGGACATGGCGATCAATTCTCACAAGCTTCAACTAGGCTCTGTTTTGCCTCGCTTCAGACAGCCTCCACAGAATCGGTGCAATCTTCAGAGGAGTAGCTCAAGGTGTTCAGATCACAACTTAGCATGAAAATACCATCACAACGACGCATATAAACACACAAATCATGATCGAAGTTAAGTACATGATATTCCAATTGACCACACAAGGCGCATTCACCATCAACGAACACACTAGTGGTATGGATAGACGAAGTTTGCTCAAATTGAAGACCAAATTCCACAACTAACAACTACTTGCATAAAAATGAAATTACGCTACTTTAAACTATTTTACGCTACCATTTGAATAGGAAGGACGAAGAAACCTTGCTAGCTACTCACAACAAAGACGAAATTCACTATCAATGAAAAACTCTTTTATTGAGAGAGTGTTCACAACAATTTCTTACAAAGTTTTCAAAGGGAAAACTTTCCCTCTTCTTCAAACTACTCTATCAATCTATACTAAGCTACTTCTAAGTTGTCCCTCTACTCTATGTCTATCGTCTAACTCTAAGCTAATTTCTAATGAGATACAAATGAGGGGGACTCCCCCTTTATATAGCTGGCCAAGTCCAATGGACGGCTCAGATTACAATCAGCTGGATGGCCCAGATTGTGCCACCTCAGCCCTAAACAAGATTCACCCTAAAAACCGCCACCAAGAGGAGTGGGGTAATAAATGAGCCATTAATGTCCATCATCTTTCTAGAAGATTCCAACTTTGAAACGTGTTCACACTGTTCTTGATCTTCTTCTTGACGTCGTTCTTCAACTTTGCTTGAGCTTCCATCTTGAGTTTTGAAAACATTTCTTCTTTGTCACTTGAGCCTCAACACAGCCATTTTCTTGCAACTTTTCTTCCTTTGAGGTTGAAACGTCATCTTGGATTACTTTCTTCATCACTTTAAGTCATCACCACCTGGTCTCGACGTTCCTCCTGCAAAACAAGCAAGGAGACGAGTATCAGAACACTTCATAATATAAACTCAACTTACTTACCAGGATTTTCACGCTTTAACTCCCGAGGGTTCATCGCTAGCCAACTTTTGCCTTCTTCACGATTCTTTATGCCTTAGCTAAATTTCCAACCCATCCTGGGCATACTTCACTCTGATATTTCATCCAACTCAGACTCGAGAAAAATCCTTTCATCAGGAATTTGATCAAAAATTATCTAGGTGATCATTTTCAAATTCATCGGTCGAGGCAATTTTATGTCAACACATTTTATTCCATGCCTTAGAAATTTTTTTAAAATTTTCCCTTAGGAAAACTCATTGATCCTGTGCCCATCAAAAATCTCCATCCTGAAGGCTTTGGCGAACTGCAGGAGACAGTAAAATCCATTCCTCGTTGACAATCTTCAATACCCAGAAGAAAATTTCCTGCAAAACGCGATGAACTTATGGATATACAACGAACGGGTTCATTTAATTTTCTTGAATTTTGAACCTTGGAAAAATAATTCCACATCAAATTTGGTCCTGTTCATCTCTGTGAACATTCTGTGTTGCTTTGACTTGAAATTTCTTGCTGACCCTGTGCAGCTGGCATCATCTGACTTCATCACTAGCAAATTTATTCGTGCTTTGGGAAAGTTCTACCACCTTCAAGGTCTAGGCGTATTTTCTAAAAGGAAGAAAATATTGTGCCTTAGAAATTTTTTGAATTACTTAGCATCTTGAAAAATTTTCCTTAGGAAATTTTTATTTCATCCTCCTGTGGTGAGAAATTTTTTAATGTTTCAACTCACTTAGAAATTTTTCTTTCAAGTGCCTGGAGTGCATCTTGTGTGTCATGAAGAATATATTTTTCAATTTCAACGCCTGGCATATTTCCCATCCTTTGGCACTATGAACCTTGGGTGCAATTTGCATAGTGTAAAGGATAAGCCTCCAGCCTAACAATATTCACCATTAAATTTCCAACGCCTAGGCAATTATCATCTTGCTTATCAATATTCTCCGTTTTAATTTCCAACGCCTTGTATTTTACTTCACACTTGAATTACTTTGGGCGCATTTTCCCTGTCATGGAGAACATTTTCAACGCCTAACCTATCACTCACCAACCTATACTCTTTAGGCGCACATCACACTTGGAGGGGAGTATTCAACATGCCTAGCACCTCACTTTCCACTCACCACCTTACACTCACTTGAGCGCATTTCTCATGCTCAAGAGAATGAAGACTTTCAACGCCTAACAAGTCACTTTTGAGCTTCCTTAATTTTGTCTTTACTTGCCTTCACTTGGGTGCATTTGAGCATGAGAAGAGGACGAGTTTCTAACTTAGAAACTTTTGGATTTGCTTTGACTTGTTGACCATAACTTGGGCGCATTTGCATTATGAAGTGGATTTCAAAACTTGCCTTTTCAACCCATTTGGAATATTCCCTCCTTGCATGCATACGTTTTGTCTTTTCCAACTTTGCATGCCATTGGTTTTGTCCTCACATGCCCTTACTTGGGCGCATTTTGCTATGTGTGGAGGATGAAACTCTTTGACTCCATTGACTTCTTTCTCGTTAACTCCTCCTTGTTGAGCTTGGGCGCATTTTGGCATGGGAGGAGGATGAAATTCTACACTTAGAAATTTTTTTAGCATTTGGCTTGCATGTGAGGGGGTGCATTTCACCCCTTGAGCAGGACGAAACTTAACACTTAGAAAAATTTTGTAACACTTGGAAAATTTTTGAACTTTCTCCTTGAGGGTGGGCGCATTTCAGGTAGCTGCAGGATGAAGTCCAATACTTAGCCATTTTTCTTTGTTTTCGCTAGCTTCTCTGTACCTTACTATTTATAGTAAGTCCTTCAATTCTTGCATCTCTGAAGCTCAGAATGGTTTGAAATTTTGAACGCTGGATCCTCACGACTTCATCAACCTGTTGACACTGCTATTTCGGGTTGGCCTGCTATTTTTGGCCCATTTCTGAAGGTGGTTTGCTATTTATAGTAACTACCAGCTTCTGATACCTTCACAACTCCGTTTGCTTTGAAATTCGAATGAGGTGCTCCTCACCACGTGACCTGCTTGTTGGCATCGGCACCTGCAACTGATTTTCTATTTTTAGCCTATTTCCAAAATGACTTACTATAAATAGTAAGTGCTCTGTTTGTCTTCAAATTTTACCAGCAAATAGCCTGAAGGATGCTGATTGCGGTGGTTTACACCGGTTTTCGAAAATTCTGACTTTTTACCCCTCTTTTCAGGTCCCGAAACTGGAAACCCTAATTTGTTTTGCATGCATATCAGATGATCTCCGTTTGTCCTCGTTTCTGTTGCATTGCGATCAGCTCATGATTCTAAAGTGCTGGGAGGCGGCTGTCGGGATGCACCTGCTAAAAATAGTAAGTTCTCAAATGAGTGATTATCCTGTTTTGCATGTCACACCATCACGAAGCTCTCGAAAAACCCATAAGGAATATGCCGACATGCAAAGGAAACCCTGACATGTAAACCCTAAAAATAGCCTCTGAAGGCTGAACTCTGAAAGTTGTCTCACTTTGCATGTTATACTGTTGCGAAGGTCTCGAAAAACCCAGAAGGAATATGCAGACATTCGTTGAAAAAATCTGCATCTAAGCCTCAAAATCTGCTCTGGAAGCTGAACTGCTAAAAATAGCAAGTCGTCCATTTCAGCTCAAATTTTGCACGCGAGCAGCTTGATGTGTTCTGGACGCAGTGTGACTGTTAAAACTTCGAAAGTGTCGAGAAAATGCTCTGAATTTCACACTTACTAAAAATAGTAAGTAGCCAGAATCTGATGAAATTTCAGTGGAAGCCTGCTAGAGCACACTGACAGCAATGTTAATCTCTATTTTCAATTTGTTCACTTCATTTGACCTCAATTGACCAGGAAAGTACAAACCCTAATTTTCAGACTTGGCCAAATTCACGTTTAAGCTCAATGGCGGGCACGCTGCCCGAAAGGTAGACCATAGAGAGAGAGAGAGAGAGAGAGAGAGAGAGAGAGAACAAAGCCAAAAGACCAGAATGGAGCAAAAATTAGGGGGTCCCCATTTGCAATGGGGCGATGTGTGAAAAAGGTCACAACATTACGCAGACCTTCGTAGGCTGACAGATGTGATTAGAAGGTCACTTGAAGCAGTTATCCAGCGTTTGGGAACATCACTCCAGTAGTTGATTCAGGTTTGGGCCTTTGCAAACACTTACAGAGTGATTTATAGATACTTACTATTTATAGTAAGTTAGGCAGGCAAGAGTCGCTGTTTTTGGCAGCGCACCTGATTTAGTTGGTCAGCTCAGTTTCGACTTGGTTTGATGATTTGATGAGCAAACAGGGATTATTAGAGCATTTAATAATAATTAAAGAGATTATTAATTTGACTTTATAATATAAAGTCATTTTAATGAAATATTAAAGTTATTATTAAAATGGCGAATTATAAAGTATTTTAATACTTTATAATGAAGGGGAAAATTTAATATTTAATGAGTTTAATACTCTTTAATAAAAAGGACGCCATTTATTAATAATTGGCCTAAGTATTTCAAAGGGGCGAATTATTATATTATTAAATGCAAATGAGCTGATTTTTGTGAAAGGGTCGACTTTTTGAGAGAAGATATATATTTCTCCAAGACAAAATGAACTCATAATGTGATGATTATTCTAATTTGTCTTTATTTCTCTCTGAGAGCATTGAGGTTTGAGAAACAAGGGTTTATGCAAATCATCGGGTTTTGAAGAACGTTCTCTCTTCAGAATCAAGCATACTGAGACTGTGCAATACCAGTTGAAGCTTGTCAACAAGGTGACTTCATTCAGAGGTTGCATTTGTGCTTACTGTGATAGATTCAAAATAAGTTTGAGAAGAGATTATTCACCAGATGTCAGGACTTGACTGGGGATCATTTCCAGTTGTTTGAGCCTTTATATTTCCCAGCCATACCTTCTTCATTGTTGCTAGAGGTCGTACTTTGCTGCAGCAAGGACGTACTTCGTCTCCAGTTGAATACGCCTAACTTTCTTGCCTTTTGGTTCCTTCATATTGGACGCCTAGGGGTTCTGGAGGCTCTGCATACATTTCGAGATTGGAGATCTATAGCTCAGAGGTTGGCCGTACTATTCTTCTTATATTGGCGGCTGCAAATAATCAGGTTTCTCTTGAATAAAAGTGTTGCCTTTTTCTTATATGTTCGATTTTCTTCATTGTATGAGTCCAGAAGATTAATAAATATATGCGCCATCATCTGAGTAGTGATTTGAAGCATTATTTTCCATCTATGAATTTATTATGAATTTTAATAGCATTTTTAGATCAAAATCGCAATTTCTCTTTTATTGCAAAAAACCACCAAAAAATAAAAAATACAGAAAACAAACAAAAACTTAGCAGTGTCAGCTAGTGATCAGGTTGAGAGACACCTAGTCTCTTACACTTAGGCACAATAATATAAGTGAATCTTCATCTAGTTATCAACCCAATGTTGAATACAATGACATACTTATTGGTATTTACAAAACATACTCTCAAGGATCTTATCAATTAAACGGCATTAGAAAAATCATTAATCATATCTCCCCATTTCCAATAATAGCGATCAATATCTTATACAATTTTTCAAACAATCCTTGTCATTAATATTTTTAACTCCCTTTCTTGTTCAATTATCAATAGTGTATTACCTACTAAAAAAATGAAGACTCTAGCTCCTAGTTTAAACAACCCCAAGGGTAAAATCAAATATATGACTTATAACTATCCAAGTCATACCAAAACTTGATCATGATTCAAGAGATAGTTCACTAAGATTGAAATGAATGCCCTCAGTACAAGAAACTATATACCTTGATTCGAAGGTCCTCAATCATTCATCTACTCGTGCAATCACAATATAATCAAATAAATCTCTTACATGACACCCATCCCATAGTGGACTATTCTAGACAGTGTTTAAATCATTTACAATCCATTATTATTTCACACAATGCATAATAATAGCATGGTTTGGGCATCTTACTTGGTGGCTCCTAGTTCTCATTTGGGCACTAGCAAGGAGGATACGTCCAAGGTTTCCTCAAATGTTTCCAAGGTCTTTTGTGAATATCCTGCCAAGACTTGCAAACCATGACACCTTGTCTCTGTCAGGCATACTATGAAGTAGTTCACATCACATGTGCATCCTTGAAGGAATTTGCAACTATGTTATCGAACAAAACTCCCTAACACATCTCTATCCTCTTTGAAATTTGTCCATCTTATATGCTTTGATGGTAATCTGTAACCTGTGGAAGCTCTCATAGTGGCGCAGACAGGGATGTTGTGGGCAATGGTAGTAGAATTTGGCTTCACACCCACCAATTGATTTTGTTTGAAACTTTCTGAAGCCTTTTCAACAAATCCATTTCGTGAGTATCCTGCAATCTCTACATTTTCATGAAACCACATTTCTTCTCCTCAACTGTTGATGTTAACATGCAGCGTCAGAAGTAATCTTCCAGCGATCTCCTTATGTGCAATAAATTAAATAATAGCCCCAAGCTATTTAATTTATTAAGAGTCAAGAGGCACGATTTCTAAAGGCACTTCTATTTGTTAAGCAAACAATTTAATATTGAAGAGACGATTTTCTAACAAAGCCGACCTTGATACAAGAGGCGCAAATTTCAAAGAGACGTCTTCTTGATGCTGGCCGACATGGTGTTTGGAAAAGACACGTCCTCTCCTCTAGTTTGTATTTATACTCGATGGCATTCTCATTGTTCATCATCAAGATTCAAGTTTAGTTTGATATTATACATTGAAGTCTAAGTGCGAATCATCTGGAAGTGAAAGCGAATTCTATAGGAGAGTATATTGTTTGAGGCTGAGTTCTATCAGCATTATAGTTCTGTGTTGCATCACTCTTTGGTGTATATTTTGGGCCTGCATATCGGCCTCTTGTAAGGAGATCATTTTTGTGACAATTCAATATATAAGTGATATATTGTTGCTGGGTTTTTCTCCCTCAAGTAGAGGGTTTTCCCAGGGTATCTGCTGTGTCTTTGCATCTGATTTGAATTAATTTTCTGTGCATTAATCTGATCATTAAAATTTACATGGTATCAGAGCGGGTTTGAGGAGATCGTGATCAGATTTGATACTACAGCAATACTCTATTCTCTTAGTCTTAAATCTTTGTCACTCTCTACATCAATCAAGATGGTGAACGGATTGAAAATCGAGGATAGACTCGAGGGAGCGTCAAACTGCACTTCATGGAGGTTTAGAATCATGCTCACATTGGAAGAGAATGATTTGGCTGAGTTTGTGGAGACCAAAGTTCCCGAACCAGAAGAAGAAGAAGAGAAGTTGCAATGGAGGAAGAAAGACATCAAGGCAAAGAAGCTGTTGGTTGATTCCGTCAAAGACCATATTGTTCCAATTGTGTCCAAGTTGAAGACTGTAAGGGAGATGTTCAAGACAGTAGAGGAGATGTACGAAATCAACAACACCAGCCGGGCTCTTGCACTGAAGCAACAACTACACCATGTGAAGATGGCGAAAGGAGAAACAGTGATTGCCTACTTCATGAGAATATCGGAGTTGAGAGATCAACTGTCTACAATTGGTCATGTGGTTGATGATAAAGATCTAACGATGCTTGCTCTCAATGGTCTTCCATTATCATGGGAGTCCTACATTCAAGGAATTAGTGCAAGATCCAAACTTCCTAAGTTTGATCGCTTAAGGGCTGATTGTATTCAAGAAGAGTCAAGGTTGGTGGCTAGAGGCGTTGGTCAAAGTTCAAAGAATGAAGATATTCATGTTCTCGCCTCCCATGCTTCGAAGAAGAAAGGAAAAGATGGGAAGAAAGGGTTCTTCAAGAGAAATCGTGATAAGGGAAATGATGATACACCCGCCTTCAAGAAGAAGAGAGACATGTCCAAGATTCAATGCTTTAGGTGTGATAAGTTTGGCCACTTTGCTAAGCATTGTCCAACTAGACCTAAGCAACAAGCCACTATTGCAGATGTTGATGATGCTTCTCCGCAAAAGGATTCAAGTGAATATTTGTTCTACTTGGCATTGTCAAGCAGTGTACCTACCGACACCAACACTTGGCTGATTGACAGTGGTACTTCTAGACACATCACTGGTTTTAAGGAGCACTTATCAAGTTTGGTGGAGAAGGAGTCTTCCGAACAAGTCATCATTGGAGATGATGCTAGCTACTCTGTGAAAGGAATTGGGACCTCTACACTTCATTTGGATTCCGGCATCACACTTCAGTTGAGTAATGCTCTTTATGTTCCAGGAATCAAGCATAAGCTCATTTCAATTTCAGCCCTAGAAGATAAAGGATATCAAGTTTCCTTCTCCAAAGGCAAAGTACTTGTGTGGATGGAGAATTCTAGCTTCAAGGATGCTCAAGTAATTGGAGTTAGACATGAAAGTCTTTACAGGCTTTACATGCGTCCTCTACAAGCGTTGGTCCATGATTCTTCAAGTCTTTGTGATCTTTGGCATCGAAGATTGGCTCACCTACACTTCCGAGCGTTACCTATCATGGAGAAGATGGTGTTGGGTCTTCCTAAGTTCAATCAGGAGCATGAAGGAACTTGCAAAGGTTGTGCACTAGGTAAGAATATAAAAGCTCCTTTCCATAGTAGAGAAAATAGATCTATGTGCATTTTAGACCTTATTCATTCTGATTTATGTGAACCTATGTCTGTTCCATCTTCGAGTGGATTTTTGTATTATGTTTTGTTTATTGATGACCACTCTAGAAAGACTTGGATTTATTTTTTGAAAACTGAAGAATCTGAGGAAGTGTTAGGAAGGTTTAAAGAGTTAAAAGCCTTGGTAGAGAATCTTTCTGGTAAAAGAATTAAGGTCCTCAGATCAGATAATGGTGGAGAATACACCTCTGGTAGCTTTAGGGATTTTTGTATTGATGCAGGGATTAAGAGGGAGTTTTGTGTCCCCTATAATCCTCAACAGAATGGTGTTGCAGAAAGAAAGAACGGGACGATTGTGGAAGTAGCGAAGGCCATGATCTATGACCAAGATTTGCAAACCTTCTTATGGGCAGAAGCTTCCAAGACGGTTGTATATGTTCAGAACAAAAGCCCTCACAAGGTCTTGGAGAATGACTCTGGAAGAAGCCTGAAGTCAGTCATTTGAGGATCTTTGGATGTCCTGTCTATGTTCATGTTCCAAAGGAAAAGAGAACTAAGTTGGAGCCTTCTGGAAAGAAGGGAATATTTGTGGGCTACAGTGAGACATCAAAAGCCTACAGGATAGACATTCCAGGACAGAAGTTGATCGAGATCAGTAGGGATGTCACATTCGAGGAAGATGTTGCATTCAGGAGATCCAGGGGCATTCATATGGAGATCGATAATGAAGAGTCTCCTTAGGATATGGAAGTTGACTATACTCCCCAGATTCGAGGGGAGACTTCTAACCAAATCTGATCCTGAACTGGAACCCTAATGGGCCCTGACATCAGTATTGGGAGAAAGAGACCCTATGGGCCAGCAGATGCAAGAGGCTTGCCCTTTTGTAGCTCTAGAGCACATCAGAGGCAAAAGGCCACATAAATTCTCCAATTATGTTGCCTTAATGAGTCAGATTATTGAATCCGAGCCTACCTGTGTTGAGGAAGCATCTAGTCATCAGGTTTGGAGAGATGCTATGGCAGAGGAGTACCAATCAATTCTCAAGAATGATGTTTGGGACATTGTTCCTAGACCCAAGGGCAAGTCTGTGGTATCTTCAAAATGGCTCTTCAAGATCAAGCATGCTTCCGATGGGGAGCATTGAGAAGTACAAGGCAAGATTTGTGGCTCGTGGGTTTTCAGAAAGAGGGAGTTGATTACGAAGAAACATTTGCTCCTGTTGTTCTCACATATCTAGAACCATCATTGCTATTGCTGCATCTAGAGGATGGAAGATTCACTAGATGGATGTGAAGACAATGTTTCTGAATGGTGTGATTGAGGAAGAAGTTTATATCGAGCAACTGATGGATTTGAGGACATGGGAAGGAGTCTCATGTTTGCAAGCTGAAGAAGGCCTTGTATGGTCTTAAGCAGGCTCTCGTGCATGGTACAAAGGATTGATGGTACACCGGTTGTTTGGGATTCTTGAAGAATGATGTCGAATTTAATCTTTACTTCAAGGTAATCAATGGTGAAAGCATTAATTTTGGTTTATATTTGATTTGATTCCCATTCGAGAAGATCACTTGATTCTTCGAGTGCAAGGAGGAGTTGACTTTGAATTTGAGATGAAGACCTTGGGCTCATGCATTACTTCCTTGGCTTAGAAGTCTGGCAGAAACCAGATGAGATGATTCTAAGTCAAGGGAAGTACACCATTGATATACTTAAGAGATTTGGTATGATGGATTGAAAATCCATGTCTACACCCATGGAGACCAACCTACATAAATTAAAGGAGAGGTTGCAGCTAGTTCGAAATTTAGTGGATCCTACATTGTACATTAACCGATTGTCCTTGATGTATCTAGTTAACACTAGACTCGATATTTTATGCAAGAGTGCATTAGCCGCTCGTGAACCAGACAGATACATCTTGTTGCAGCAGCTATTCTAAGATACCTGCGCGGCATAGTTGGATATGTTAGAGGTATTCTGGATGTAGACTGGAGTTACATGGTTATACTGACTACTTTGGGCGTGGTGTGTCACAGATCGGAATATTATCTTGTTGCTTCAGGTTTTCGCTATGATATCCCGGCAGCGGAACATCATCAGTAACATTGAGTACAACAGCTATATATTGCAGCTTGTATGGCAGCTTTGAAGCGGCTTTTAAGCTCCTTTGTGTGATTGTTTGGACAATCAATGGAACCTACTATCATTCATTGTGATAAGTAGAGTTTAAGCTTTTGTCAATCCTCAAGCTTTTCATGACAGAACCAAGCATGTTGAGATCAAGTACCACTATATTAGAGATATACTGAGAAAGCTATTCATTTGATATATCAGCAGATGAGCAAGATGGCAGACATTCTCACCAAGCCTCTCTCTAGAATAAAGTTTGTGTACTTTTGAGATAAGCTTGGTATGGTGGAGAATCCAGCCTTGACTGAGAAAGAGTCTCAGATCAATGAGCCTTGTTTAATGAGTTCTTCTCTATGAGAGAAGTTCGAGGTGAAATCCCTTGTTAATGCATTTTTCTCTCTGACGGAGGAATTTGAGGTGCAAGCCCTTGTTAATGCATTTCTCTTTGAGATTTGAGGTGAAAGCCCTTGTTTCCACCCTCTGAGAGAGTCATGGTGGATGTCATGTGTGTGACTCCATGACATATTTTGTACTTGTGTTTCACCCTCTAGAAGAGCCATGGTGAAAGTCATGTTGAGGTGACAACATCACACAAGTGATGAACACTTGTACACACCATAGTATGGTTGTAGCCATTATGGTTGATATCGTGTTGAGGCGATATCTAATATCACGATGAGGTGATATTCTTCTTTTCCACATTTGGTTGTAGCCAATGTGGTAGACGTCATGTTGAGGTGATATGTCTTGTGTAGCTGGAAGTATACTCCTTAGCTGAGAGGGAGTGTTGATGTTAACATGCAGCGTCAGAAGTAATCTTCCAGCGATCTCCTTATGTGCAATAAATTAAATAATAGCCCCAAGCTATTTAATTTATTAAGAGTCAAGAGGCACGATTTCTAAAGACACTTCTATTTGTTAAGCAAACAATTTAATATTGAAGAGACACGATTTTCGAACAAAGCCGACCTTGATACTAGAGGCGCGAATTTCAAAGAGACGTCTTCTTGATGCTGGCCGACATGGTGTTTGGAAAAGACACGTCCTCTCCTCTAGTTTGTATTTATACTCGATGGCATTCTCATTGTTCATCATCAAGATTCAAGTTCAGTTCGATATTATACATTGAAGTCTAAGTGCGAATCATCTAGAAGTGAAAGTGAATTCTATAGGAGAGTATATTGTTTGAGGCTGAGTTCTATCAGCATTATGGTTCTGTGTTGCATCACTCTTTGGTGTATATTTTGGGCATGCATATCGGCCTCTTGTAAGGAGATCATTTTTGTGACAATTCAATATATAAGTGATATATTATTGCTGGGTTTTTCTCCCTCAAGTAGAGGGTTTTCCCAGGGTATCTGCTGTGTCTTTGCATCTGATTTGAATTAATTTTCTGTGCATTAATCTGATCATTAAAATTTACACCAACAACACCCAAAATTGCAGATTAAAGAAGTGTACACTCTGCTCTTTTATGCCTCTCCAATGAGCTCTCTTCTCTGCCTTTTCTCTTCTTCTTCACACCTTACTTTTCATTCTCTCCCTGCTTTCTCCAAAATATCACGCCCTCCTGCCCTCTTCTTCCCTATCCCTCTCCTTGAAATTCACATATCTTTTTATGATTTTATGGATGCCCATACCTCCTACGTGAGCTCTCCTTGTAGCACATACAGGGACACAGTCCAGGTTCTAGATTCTGGCATTTACACCTGTCAATTGCATTTTATTTATTTTTCTCCCCTTTGTGTGCCCTCTTCCTACCTTCCTTTTATACTTTTTTGACAGTCCATAGCCTGTCCGGAAGCTCTCATTATGGCACAAGCTGGCGAATGCTGGAAAACATTGTGGAGTCCCATACTTTCACGTGGTGTCCATACTGGCCTTACCACGTTGACTACTGTTCTGCAAATTTTTATGGAGGTGCATACCTCTATTGTCTCGTCCATCCTATTCTCTTACATGCTCTTTTTATTTATAATTTCTCTCTTTTCTTCCACAGTCATCCACTGTGGAAGTGGGTGACGTAGGGATGTGACAACCTGCTGCATTTGCTGAGTTTTTCAAAAAGCTGGTTTTATATATATCATTTTTTGGCTCACTTTTACATTTAGAGTCCTAAATGGAAAAAAAAGGGGAAAGAGCTGACTCAACATTTTTCGAATAGGGTTAGGGTTTTTAAAATTTTGTATAAGTTTTACTTCAAACCATTTCTTTTAGAAGTTAGATTTTAAACCACAACGAGGGTTTTTCTTTTCATTTATATCAAAACAAGGGCTAGGTAATAGAACATAGGGCTGCCTACTAAATGGTAGGCCATGCTTCATGACAATATTACCCACTGTTTTAGTAAGCATATGCTTTTTACATAAACCCTCTTAGGTGAAGTTAAATAGATTTATTAAAAGTCCTCTGCAATTTTGTATGATGAATTTTTATAATGCATAACTATTTTTATATACATGTGATATTTGACATGAAACAACAAAATTAGTTTTTTTTCTCTGTTTTTATAATCAGTACGTTGTTATTTAGCACCCAATTCCTTGCTGAGTTTTTCCTGTCTTATTAAACCCAGATAATTGAATTTTTTTATACTTATACAAGCCTGTGTAAGTGCTGTTAAATAGAATGCTATGATGCCATATATTGCACTGATTGGGATCTGTAATTGTTGTAATTCCATCTCTTTCTGCAGATATCCAACTTTGCCAAATAGATACTTATTTTCTGTTCCTATGAGGCAATTGGCACATCCGGAAGGGGCACTTGTAGCACTCTGGGTAACAAATAGAGAGAAATTGCGAACATTTGTTGAGAAGGATCTTTTTCCTCCATGGGGAATCACATATGCTGCTTCTTTATATTGGTTGAAGGTTGTGTATATTCATCATAGCTCCTGCCATTTGCACACCATCTGCACAAGTGAATGCTGATGTGCATGGTTAGGAACTTAGAATTATATGGAACAAATTTCTGTTGTTTCTTGTAACCATTGGAACTCATGAATCTGTCTTAATAGGTGAGAGAAGATGGGCACATGATAGGCAAGTTGGATCTGGCTCACCATAAGCCTTACGAATGCATTCTTATTGGTTATATTCATAAGCAGGTCAGAAGGTGAAACTTGGAATGATGCTTTGACAATTTCTTTGCATATATGTTTTTAAACCTGTTTTGATAACTTAAATAACTTTTATGTAAGTCTTCTTTGCCGCCTTCACAAGTCCAGTGAAAGTGATTGAATCGTCTTTGAGCAAATTTTTAGTAGGTTTTGAACTCTACAATATGCAGTTTTCTTCACTGCACAATTTTATAAGCATTTTATTTAGTTCACAATCTAACATACAAGTTTTATCACAGGGAAATGATGTGGGCCACAAACTGATTGCAAAGATGCCTCCGGATAAGCATGTTGTAATTAGTGTTCCTGGTGATCACTCAAGAAAGCCACCAATAGGAAGTATCCTTTTTTCATGCAGATGAGCTTTGTTTGACTTTGTTGCTCTGAAAATCTTCTTTTTGAAGGAAAGAGGTTTTCCTCACATAACTAATACTAAGTTTTTCCGCTGCTCCACAAAACACAAAGGGAAAATATTATGGTAGCTAAGATACATGATCATCTTCTCTCTTAAATGCATACAAATCCACATCTCATGTTTTCCTTTACTTCAAGATAGACTTACTTTTGGACTATGCACCAGGACCCAAACCTGTAAGGGGTCTGGAACTTTTTGCGAGGGAGTTATCTGCTGGATGGACTTCATGGGGGAATGAGCCTATTTTCTATCAGCATTCGAGATATTTCTTGGATGGGAGGCCATAGAGTATTGAATGATAATCCTATCTTTACCCCTGCAGTAAGCACAGTGGAGGAATTTGTTTTAGAGCTTGAGGTGAACATCTCTATTTGCAAGACAAGAACATGGAAAATAATATCACACAATTATCAGGAACTTGAAAAACATAAGTTTATATGTATAGATGGATCATTGTTAATGAAAACATCAGGCACTTGTTTTGCTCAACTTTTCTTCTAAAGTATACTCTAAAATTTAACATAAAATTATTTAATGGTCAAACAATCAATGACAATAAAAGACATGATATTTTCAGTCCATAATAAATACAAATTGTTAAATGGTCAAACAGTCAATGACAGTTTAACATTGCTTCTGAATGTTAATTGTGGAGAGATTTTTAGTATCAACATTTCAGATCACACTCTGTGATCCATCATCAGGAAGAGGATAACACTTATGATAGTTGCAGACTATTTTCCATAAGGAGGGTAAAGGTAGAGGGGTCGGAAACTAAGAAAAAAAGGAAAAGTCATAAGAACTTCAAAGATAATAAATATGATAAAAATAATATTAAACCCAAAGTAGTGATATTTCTTTAAAAAGTAATATTAAACCTACTTATAAATTTAAGACATTTCTAATTGTGCTGCTGTTTTTGTTATCATAAATATTAATCATAATGTTGGATTAGGCTGGAGTTATGATATGTGAGTTTATAGGTATTATATTTTCAGTCATGTAAATGAATTAGAATAGTTTTTGGTAGAAAATTATGTTAGTTTTTATATCAACATTTCAGATAATATTTTGATCTATCATTAAGATGAGGTAAAACTTGATACAAAAATATTGATACAATTATTTATTTTAATAATATATTATAAAGTGTTAAAAAAACCAATTTCACACTTGATTCTTTGTTGATGGAAGGAATACAAAGGAAGGAAAAATGAAGGAAAGGAGAAGAAGCAAATTGGTTATAGAAAGAAAGAGAAAAATAATTATTATATACATGGTGAAAACAATAGAGGGAAAATGATGAGGATTATCAATGGAGACATGCCAACAACACATGCCATATTCAAAATAATGATGCCCTAACTACTAGGAGAAAATGGGACTCCACATGTGGTTGGAAAGGGAAGCAAAATCTAGAGTGAAGAAATGTGGCAATCAAGGCAGATACAAATCCAATTGAGAAGACGATAGAGAATTCAAGTCAATGTACATTCAAAGGAGGAATTGGAGCAAGGAGGAAATTGCAAAAAATGACTTTTTTTCCTAAGATGGGTAAATGCTTGGAAGCCATGTAAAGACTCCAAAATTGGGTGGAAGAACATTGGGGATTGAATACAAGGATAAGACAACTACCAAAAGGATTCTTTTTGGTGTGTGAAATGGAGGACATACAAAATATTGAATTTTGGGCCTTAGATGATGGACAAGGTAAGGTTTTATTTGAAGGATTGGATCCCAAATTTTGATCCATTAAAGCATGCCATCTCTTGCACCCCAATGCGGATTAACCTTTACAACTTGTCAGTAGAATATTGGAATGAGCCAACTCTAGCATACATTGGAAATTTCCTAGGAGCATTCATATAGCAAACCCTATTCCTTCATCAATTAAGATCAACTTGGAGGCAAGGCTATGTCAATAAATGACTAGAAAACCATGTAGTACGTGTGATAAACAAGCACATACTCAAGGGTTTCAAAAGCAAGCAAATGACTATTCCCAACAACAATCAAAAGGAAAAGGTTAGAAGTGAAATGAATTCAGAGCACTCTTTAATCTACTAAGCAATTTTTGGAAATAAAAAGGAGGATACTTGTAATAATCAAGAGCCTATGGAAACTTGCACCCCAAAGGAAAAAAAAAAAAAAGACAACCTTTGAATAAGTCCTAGAATTCTTTGGAATTACTAATAACCCCTAATTTTCATGACAAAGGTCTAAGGTGTATAGAATTCCTAGACCCAGAGTTAGAAGGGGAAGATTCATAAAATGAAATGGATATTTTCTCTCTTGAAGAGAGATTGACAAGTCAAATAGGATCAAAGAAGTGTAAGCCAAATTGTGGCACCGAAATATCAAGGGGAGGAAAACAAATAAAGAATTGAGAGAAAAGGATGGATCTATAGATGGTCAAATGCAAATAAACAACATAGTGTTGAGATTTTGGAAGGGAGTTCCCCTTCCCATTGACCAAGGAAAATTGTCACATGAAATGTTAGAGGCTTAAATGCCCTTAACAAATGATGCTTGACAAAGCATCAGATGGATGTATCAAAAGAAAATACATTCATTTTTTAAGAAACAAAATTAAACAAAATAGATGCTAGTAAACTCATGCCAAAATGGCCATATTGGCAAGGAGAATTTGTGGAGGCTAATGGGGCCTTTAGGGAACTTGGAGTACTTCACAATCCTTCAACTATTTAGATTGAGGTAATTGTAGCCAACAATCATTGGCGAGTATGTAAGATTTTAAGCCATTCTATAAAGCAAATTTTCTTCCTTACAAATATATATGGCCCTATAGGATGCTTTCAAAACTTGTACATAGGAACAAATAACCTCAATTCTAAAGTCAATGGAGGCAACATAATTCTTCCCCCAACTTTGTCTAAAATGGAGAGAATTGCAATAAAGCCAAATATTACCTGTATCTAGATCATATCGTTGCCCACTCTAACTTAGTTTTTTGAGACATTCCCTCTCCTTGCTACCCATTAAAGTTTGAAAATATGTGGTTTAGAGGCCCTAGTTTTATCTCTTCTATTGAAACTTGGTGGAAAGAGCCCCTAAACAAAACTGGGGTGTTCAACATTTTCAAAATGTTTGGATCAATTTTTTTTTGAAATAATGGAGCATGGAGCACTTAAAAAATAAATTTTAAGAGAAGGGGTGGGATTGGAATTGTCATAGTGGCATGAAAAGATATTAAGTTACAAAATGGATCATAAAGCATATCTAGAAGAAAAAAGAGTAATGAAGGAGCATACCGAGTTAGTGGAAAAAGAAGAGATCATTTGGAGGCAGAAGTTTAGAGAAACATGGATCCAAGAGGGATGGTGTTGGAAATGTTGTCATTGATGTCAAAGGTGGACAAGGCCGTCATTGATGCCAAAGAGTTTAATATGGAGATCGATGAAATATGTTGTCATTGATGTCAAAGGATCATGGAGATTGATGAACATATTGGATATGTGATGCTCAAACACATTTTGAACATACATGGGATTATACCTTGATGATGCATTCTAGTTGCAACTAGACATTGTTAAGGTTCAAAATGATGATAAAGTGCCAACAATATGGAAGGAATGTTCTTTGACAATAGAAAAATAAGAAGACAAATCAAAGTGGCCAGGATTACCATGCAAGTTGAGTTTATTAATGCAGGTTGAGTATTTCTACATGGCTTGATCCATTCAACAATAAATTTAATCAATAATTATTCCATCATAAGTGAAGGCCATGGGTTGGTGGAATGGGTCTAAATTCATTATGCTAGTGCTCAAGTTCATAAACAAATCGTTCAAGACAAAGTCAAGTAGCAGTGATTACCTTGTTGACAATGCAACGATTAATATTCATAATTCATTAAGTCCAAAAGGCTGTGATACATTAAGAATTGAAGAAGAAACAATTATAAATAAGCATTGAAGATTATTAATAGAGGACCGCTGCAAGATTGGTTTGGAAGTCCAACAGAAGATTGGTCAAGTGATGGGAGAAGCCCAATTCATTGAGAAAACGCTACAAGGAATTCATTAAATCACCTTGATTGGAGGTTAATCCTAGAAGAAATAATATTGCATTCATGTTGTCCGACCTAATTTTTGGCACCCAAAAACTGAAAATAAATATTAAATAAAAATATGGCTGACCCCTTATGAAGGATTGCTACATTTTGAATGGTCACCTCTCTTTAGAAGAGCTATGAAGGAGATATAAATAAATGATGGTTTGAGAGTTTAAAAGCAACAATTTCAATGAATATTTTTTGAGTTTAAGAAGCAGATATAGAAGAGAAAAAAGGGCAGAAATGGAGAGTATATCAGATTCGTATTAAAGAATATATGCAGCCTATGTGTGAAGGACAATTCCAAATATATATAACAAATATATGTGAAAAGTAAGCAGATTGTAAAGAGAATTAGAAAAGATTGTAAGGCATAAATTTATGTGAAGATAATGCCATGATTATGATCAGTTTTGTATAAATGAATTATGCATGATTTAGATCAGACTCGAAGGGAAGTGTGTGGTTAGATTTGAAAGGAAGATTGTTATTTGATTGTGGATCAGATTCAAGTGTGGAGCAGATTTGTAGTTGGATTAGATTCGTGTTTGGATGAGGACTATGTGAAGGATGTGATCAAATTTGTAAGGGTAAAAAAGTTGTATCATATTTGTGGGGGTTGGAGCCTCCAATAGGTTGGAGCCTATCAACTAGGGGTTGGAGCCTCTTGTTGGGTTGGAGCTTAGTTTGTGTGGGGGTTGGAGTCTACCAAGTAGAGGTTGGAGCCTCTTGCTGAGTTGAGGGTCAGTTTGTGTAGAGATTGGAGACCTTAATAATAGGTTGGAGCCTACAAGAAGACGATTATTTTATAATATAAACACAATATTGTGTCATGGTTTTCTCTCAAAAGGGTTTCCATGTAAATCCTGTGTTCACATTGTGTTCTTAATTGCTAGATCTTACTTGAATGTTCTTATTGTGATTGGTTAAGTTTTTGAAAAGTAAAAGATGGTTAGATACTAAGTCACCCCCTCCCCCTTCTTAGTATCATAGTGTGCTCATCAAATGGAATACTATTTTTTCCAAAATTCCACCAAGGTTAGATCATACAAGAGAATTACAATCATAAAGAATAAAGATGGCACCCATTACAACAACATTATGGAGATAGGTAAGTTGTGAACTACTTCCACAACTTGCTCAATAATTGGGAGGGTTTTGACCTATGAATACATAATCTTTTCTTGATCAATAGACTAGAAGTCTTACGAGATGAACAAAATAACATGCTAATGGATACAATCACACAAAAAATCAAATTAGTTGTTTGGCACATGTAGCCAAATAAAGCACCTAGACGTGATGGTTTTTCAACAAGTTTCTTTCACAAGTGTTGGCATATTATTTGGTAGGAAGTTTGAGAAGCAATTGAAGAATCTAGGAGGAAACAAACCATGTTGAACGACATCAACAACACATTCATCACCCTCCTCCTTTATAAGAGTATTACAAAAACCTTTGATGTTGTTAGACATATATCACTATGCAACACTTTATACAAAATCATCTCCAAGGCCATGTCAAACAACTAAAATTGATCCTACTAGAGATCATACATAAAAATAGAGTGGATTTGTTCTCATTTATCAATTATGGATGGAATAATTATGGCACATGAAGCTATACACTCAATCACTGAATTTGAGACAAGTGGCATACTAATTATTTAACTATATATTAAGAAGGTATATGAGAGGGTGGATTGGAGGTTCCTACTCAAAATAATGGAAAGATAAGGATTTTGCTAGGAATGGTTGAATTGGACTTTTAGTTGTTTTTCTAGCCCTTAGTTTTCTATATTGGTGAATGGAAACCCACAAGGCTTCTTCAATATTTCTAGAGGGTTGAGACAAGATGACGCTATCTCCCCCTTCCTCTTTATATTTATGGTTGAGGCACTTAGAAGAACAATACGATTTTTTGGAGGTTTTGGAATATGGAAAGGAACAAAGGTTACTGACAACATTAATTGCATTGCCCATTTCTAGTTTATGAATGGCACAATCTTGTTTTGGAAAGCTCTTGTAAGAGAAGAAAATATAGTAAAGAAAACACTAAATAATTATACCTCCGTCTGGTTAAGAAGTTAATATTACTAAATCAATTTTTTTCATACCAACCTACAAAAATAGGCAGAAGTGTAAAAAAAATGGAATATAAGGTTGGAACACTCTATATCCCAATCTTCAAAGATTGTGGAAGATATCCAATTTGGAACCCACTACTAGAATCATGCTCAAACAAGATGGAAACTTGGGAAAGGAAAATGGCCATTGTTAGCAAGAAGAATGATTATGTTAGAAAGTTATAATATCAACAATTCCAATCTACCTTATGTCTTTCTTGAAAATGCCTCCAAAGATCATTGATAGAGTGGAACAAAAGATAAGGAATCTCCCATGGCAAGGAACCTTAGAAGAAAAGAAAATACTGTTGCTAGTGTGGGGTAAATTTTGCAAACCCAAGAATGATAGTGGGGCTGATATAAGAAGACTTTTCATTTAAAGTAGGATGTTAGGAGCTAAGATAATTTGGAAGCTCTACAAAAAAGCACATCTTAAATGGGCCAAAATACTCCAAAATAAATCATTACCAATCACATAAAGTGAGAGATTAGAAATGGGCATTCAAAATCCCTTCTCTAGAGAGGAATTAGGAGCTGAGTTTGGTGCAACAAAAAACCAAAGAAGTATGAGAATTTTAGGTGGTGGATTACCTTATATTAAATAATAATGAAGGACTCAAAGAATGGTGTTTTAAGGATTCTAAGGTTCTAGGGATCACAAAAGCTAGCAATGACTTCTAATGGATATAATGCAACAATGGAAAATATTCATTTCAAATGGGAAGAATAAAATGGAATTGCACTAAATCAAGGAAATATTTAGTCAAATTGAGCTATCAGATGGAGGTGAAGATTATTGCCAATGAAGAATGGTAGGGACATTTATATTGGCACAAACACTATTTTTCAAAGGAAAAAACCTTTATCTGGGAAACAACACATAAAAATATCTTAACAACATATAGATTCAAGAAAATGGGCTATCATGGCCCATCAAAGTGTGTTGTGTGTGAGCAAGAGGAAAATAGTGTGGATCATCTTTTGCTTGGTTGCCCCTTTGCACATAAATGCTGGAAATGGCTATATGCAAGGTTTGGTTGGAGTTTGGAGAAAGCTTTACTTGGACAACAACACATAAAAATATCTTAACAACAAATAGATTCAATAAAATGGGCTATCATGGCCCATCAAATTGTGTCTTGTGTGAGCAAGAGGAAAGTGTGAATCATCTTTTTCTTGGTTGCCCTTTTGTACATAATGTTGGAAATGGCTATATGCAAGGTTTGGTTGGAGCTTGGAGAAACCTTTACCTAGGCAACAACACAAAAATATCTTAGCAACAAATAGATTCAAGAAAATGGGCTATCATGGTCCATCAAAGTGTGTCTTGTGTGAGCAAGAGGAAAATGTGAATAATCTTTTGCTTGGTTGCCCCCTTGCACATAAATGCTGGCAACGACTATATGCAAGGTTTGATTGGAGCTTGGCTCTTCCAAATGATATCATGGAACCCTTTCTATCATGACCAATCATACATAAACATTCAAACATCTGCATGCCTTTGGAAATTATGTCCATTTTTATTGATTTGGGAGATATGTACGATGAGAAATTGGACTTTGCAATCCTTAGTCATGATAGTGGAATCATTTCTCAACAAATTGGAAAGTGACATTGTTGAAGTTGCATATAATTGAGCTACAAAGCAATCAACCAAAAAGTTAAAAACACAATTTTTTTCATCATGGGACTATGATGTAACCTATAAATGACACAAATTAAGAGCCCCCTTGTTTATGGGGACAGTGGAGTGATGTCCACAAGCAAGTTAAGAAAATAAATAAAATAGTAATCACTGCCATGTGGTTGGGTCAAATTGAATTTCAATAGATTATTGAAACGTAATCTAGACCAATCTGAAGTTGGTTGTATCATTAGAAACTTAGAAGGGGATTTAGTTGCTTCCATATCAATGAAAATTAAAGAAGGAACAAACAATGAGGCTGAGGTTTATGCACTAGTGTTAGGTCTTCAAAAATGCCACCAATTTAGATTAAGGAATGTAGAAATTGAAAGTGATTCAATAATTATTATAAACTCAAATTTAGAAGAGGATTTAGTTGTTGTCACATCAATAAAAAATAAACAAGGAATGAACAATGAGGCTAAAGTTTATGTGCTAGTACTAGTTCTTCAAACATTTCATCAATTTAGATTAAAGAATGTAAAAATTGAAAGTGATTGAATAATTATTATAAACTCAATTTGTAAACGACAATCTGATAAACTAGAAAATTAATAACATTTTATTACAGGCTTGACCGTATACTAACTCTTTAAATTCCTTCATGACCTAGCACACCTATAGAGAAGCCAATTCAGTTGTAGATCATCTAACAAATTATGCCAAAAGAAACTAAGCTAGCTGAATATTTACATTCCCACATAAAGCCTAAACTATAGTATAGCCACCACCCATTCTAAAAGATTATTGTTGAAAATTTGGAGTATGTCAAAATAATATCTTGACAGATTGGACCACGGTTTAGATTGGACAATGATCTTACCATGTGCTAAGTGATGATGGAGATTAGACATAACTCTATAAAACGAGAGCATTTTTTTCAAAACTCTGTAATAGGTGATAGATTGAACTTTTAAAGCATTCCCAATAAAACATCACTATAAGTTTTATTTTAATGAAATATGAACAACCCCATAACCATAGTTTATAAGAAAAATAAAATTATAAAATGTGACTTCGAACTTTAATTAAAAACTAATAAAATTTTCTATTAAAAAATAATTTAAGTTCATACAATTTTATACTTCAAACCATTCTAATTCATATATAATTTTTCAAATTTTATAATTTAAAAAAAAAAAACTTTAAATATAATTGAAACTTTAAATCATAATTATAATTAGATTTTTTTATATAATTAAAAAATAAATTAAGTAAAACTACTTCATCTTATGTGTAGTGTGTCAATAAATGAAGAGATATGATCCATTGCATTAAAGAGGATGGGGTTTCTACTTAATTTCTAATAAGTTTTATTAGTTAATTAATATTATATGTTTATTTAAATTAATAATGCATTTTTTAAAATCTTCATTGGTTGTTTAGATTTACATTTTAAGAAGATATTATTATGATTATTTTTTATAGTATTTTTATTTTGTTTTGGATTTATGTTGATGTATGTAATTAATTATATATGTTTAAATGACGCATTTTGTATTAAATTTGGTTTATATTTGAGAGAGCTAATTATAAATTTCTTTTACAATCTTTATAGGCACCAACCTACAGAGACACTAATCCCCTCTTATACAATTTGTGAGCACCAATTCACTGGAGGCACCAATCTCCACTTGTAGAATTTGTAGGCACCAACCCACTAGAGACACCAATCCCCACAACTGAGTACCAACTTAGTAAGAGACACCAATCTCTTCACTATGAGGCATCAACCTCATTTTGTATAAGGCACCCACCTCTCTAATATGAGACACCAACCTCCAAAGTAGACAAAGTATTTCCCCTTCTTAAATTGCTCTTTCAACAAATGATATACATATAATATTTTCACAAAATTTACACAACTCTGCTCTATTCTTCTTCTCAAATCTCTATACACTTCTCTTCACAAATCTCAATCGCTACTTTAACTTTTATTTGATGTTATTTATTATCCAAAATTTAATTGTTGTTTTTCTTAAAATGATTGTTGACTTCATAAACTTAATTAACTTAATCATTGCTTCTTCATTATTTATCACTGCCATTTAATCATTGCCTCTTTATTATTTATCGCTATCATTTTCCATTAGTCGCTGCTATTTTCAATATTTAATTTATGTGCCTCTTTAAATATTATAATCCATGCCTTATAATACATACTAAATTATCTTTTAACATAGGCGATCAATATATATGTTTATATACATGCCTCTAATTTAGGCTTCAAGCATGGTCAACCAAGGTTAATAATTAAAAATACTTTATTTGCTTTTACTTTAATTGCTACTTACTACTTTGGGAATTACTTTATTATTAATAAGGAATTATTTTTTGTTAAATATATTTGTTTCTTAAAACATACTCATTTCACCCATAATAATCTTAATTACATGTATATATCTTAGAATATATGTCAATATTTGGTTAATATATATCAATTAGTGGCATTTGGCCTTTGTCCTTGATTGGCAATATGCTCTCCATACCTTTGACATCAATGACAATATTTTTATTAATTTTGATCAACAAATTCCTTGTTGACATCAATGACAATTACTTTGTTCATTCACTTTGACATCAATGACAATATTTTAACAAATTTCATATTTAAATTTAGTTTTTAATCAATAACCAAAGATAATAAAAATAATAAAGTATGGATATATCTACGTGAGAAAAGATACATCTATTTTATAGCAACTAAATAATTTTTAAGAATCGTGAAATTATTTACCATAAATATAAAAATTAAGGAGAAGTTAGATCACATGGTTAGTGGGGTTAGAATCATGATCAATAATCATCCACATTGGTATATGTGGAATAATTTTTGGACTAACTTTGATAGTCTTTAAATGTCTAGATTGTGTTATGATTTCTGCATAGTTCTTTTTTCCTTCACTAACGGTTTTTCACTATCGATGGTGCCTTTGTTAGATGTCACTCTATCATAACACTTTCTCATATAGTTCAAAGTTCAATAGCAAGTGGGAGCCCCTCAAAGTTGTAAAACTCAAATTTTTAAAAGACTTCTTTGCTAAGTCATCAACTTTCACTAGGTCACATTAGAAAAGTGTGGAACTTGGCAAGGCTATTACAACTCTTGAAGTCAACTAGTTAGATTTATTAGTGTAAGAGAGTCATTCGATGCATGTCACACTTCACATTTGTGGATGTTGGATGTTACACCCTATTGTGTATTTACCTATTTATTGTTACTATGTTGGTTGAAAAACTTGAATATGTGAATGTGATTGTAATCTTGTTAGAAATATGTGTTTGTACTTTGCTTATATGTATCATTGGAAATATGATGAATAAATTTGATTAATTCAATTTGATGTTGATTCTAACAATGAAATATATATGATGTGAATGATTGTTTTTGTGAACATCTAACTACTATTGCAATGTGCTAAGTTGAATGCAGGCACATGGATTGATCCTCTAGAAGAGAGGGGGAATATCACTTAGGAGAAGAACTTGGTATGGTAACCCTTAATAAGACCTAACTGAACTTACACACACTCACATTTAGTTTGGTCAAGTCGATTCAGTGGTTTTGTGAAATGGTAAGTTACCTTAGTCTTGTTTGTGCATGAATTAAAGAAGTGTTGGTTGTGAACAATCTTAATTTAGGTTAAGTGTTTGAGTTTCTTTGATAAGTGTGAGTTTTTTCTTATGTGTTTATATTTAATCAATGAGGTATATACAAAATGTATATATATGTATATATGTACATGCCAATGATAAACTCATACACATGAGTAAATACGTACATGAGTATACGCAGATAGATGTATACATGCATGCTCATGGACGAATTACCCATATGCATGGGAATATCGAAACAGACAAGGTGACATATGTATATATATTTACACTTCATGTATATATGTCAGTTGATATGATTGCAAATATATGTGTTTGATTATGAAAGCAATGATATATATAATATATGCATACGTATATATACATTAATATGCACGTATGTATCGACGTAATGGAAACGTCCATATGGGAGAATTAATATATGTATACATCTGTGCATATGTATATATGCACATGCGATATTACTTTGTGGAATATGAAATATGTGTTTATACATTCAAAAATCGAATGATGTATTTAATGAATTTATGAGTTGATATATATATATATATATATATATATACATAATATAATGATTATTAAGCGTTGATTATTACATAAAGCACATAATATGCATATTATACTAGGCACATGATATTAGAATGATAGCACATAAAGGTTGCGCATAAACCTTTGAGGCCACGTATAAACTATGGCAATGTGTAAATGTTTTATCCAGTATGCAAATATGAGCCGCGCATATGTGTGCATGGGTGTTTTAAACCAAGCTAATGTGTGTAAGTGAAATCTGCAAGACCAAGTCGAAGAAGGCAATAATAATCTGAGTGCATAAAGCAACATTGACCCAGTCTTCAACCGAATAAGCAATAATAGGGCATGTGATGTTTTGGTGGTGCCAAGCTGAGAATAGTGTGAACCAAATAGAAGTTTGAATCTGCAAATATGAATATCAGTATATGAAGCAAATTGAATGTAAGGAGTCAAATATGAAGCTGGCCAAGGTAAGTCAACCTGTGCAAACATTAACCTTGCATTTCTGATTAAGATTATTGCTGTCCATTGAGTGAAGCGACTCATTCCTTGTGAAATATGGTTGTGGATGTGTTTTCTATGCAATGATTTTAGCTGTCATCTTTTCATTCTCTAGTTGAGTCAAACCTTTTGGATTGAGAAGTGTAATCTTCGATAGCTAGTTTGTAGCCTGCAGTTGCTCATATTTTTTTATAAATAGAGGTGCTTTCTACCTCCTTTGGGACGCATATATCTACACTCTTGTTTATTTTTTGCGTTAATATTATCTACATTTCTTAGTTAGTGAGTTTTGTAAGAAGTTTGAGAGAGATTTGGATAGAGAGCTTTTGAGATTAGAAGTGGTAATTGTTGAGTTACAAGTTGATTTTGGGAAAAGGCTAAGCTAGGAAACCAGTTTGTTCAATTTGAGCTTTGCACTTATTGGAATGCTAATTTCTACTTTATCTTTCTTTTATGTTTTGAAAATATTGTGTGTTCTTGAATGCTATGTTTGAAATATGTTTTCATTATTTATCAAGAAGTGTTTTGTCTTCTTAATATAGGAAGGATTCATAATGAATCTTGTTTAAGGAATCATATTACTTGATTGTTTGTACATACTCCATAATAAGGAGAAGGTGTTATATTAATATTCTACACTATAGTAAGATGGAGCTTAAATAGCTAATGCTTAAATTGTAAAGTGTAAAGATAGAAATGTTTTGTGTTACTTTGTATGATCCTAGGAAGAGAGTCATAATGAATATAAGTTGAATATAGGTTATTCTTGGGGTTGAAGGTCAGACAATCCAATGGAGGGGATAGCCTATGCATAGTTTATGAATGGTCAAAATCCAAATCGAGCTAGGGAAAGTGTGTGAAATAGATGACTTCTTTTATAAGAATTATTTGGCCAAAGTAGTGTAAGTGCCATTGATTACATTGTTAGTTCATTATGATCCAGTTTAGCATACAAGACAGGGTTATTCATAGATGTAGGTTGTAGCCACTGTATGTTAGTTCTAGTTATGTAGGACACAAAACTAAGCTTAGGAAGGAAATTGTTATGTGGCCACCTTACCAACCTCTTCATCGAAGGGTAGGTCCATCTTACCATATGTGGTAGATGTGCGGAAGACCGCAATAAGTCCATGGTTGGTGAAAAACCCCTTGAGTGATATGTCTCCTCACTAGTTGAAAGTTGAGATTTGAGGGGGACTTCTTGGACCATTCATAACTATTGCTAATGAAGCTTGAAGGAGCTATGTATGTTTCCTTTTATCCATTTCTATGGAAGTTTGTAAATGAATGAAATGTTGTCTTAAGATTATATAAACAATTGTATTGGAAATATTGTAAATATTCAATTATAATGCAAATAGAAAGTTTGGAATATATGTTGTTTTAGATGTGCATATTGTCTTTGAATTACAAGAATTTTTTATTGCTATGTGTAGGCATATATAGTTTGTTCACTTGAGGTTAAAACATAAAAAAAATTATTGTGTGGAACAATTGACATGTTACACGTGGTATCAGAGCTACCAGGTTCAACTCTAGAACCTATGTGCTCGCTATGTTTTCCCTTCCAACATTATATAGGACTAATGTTTGGAGATTCTTGTGCCAAGATGGTACATCTCAAGTTAATTGCAAGAAAGTAATTGAGAATGAGTGTTACCTATGGGCCAAGAAGGAAAAAGAGGCCATTTTTCGAACAATAGAGGATACTAACTACGGTAATGTTTTTTGGCTGAGTGATACCGAGACGATCAGTCACACTTTTCATGGATCAGTTAGGAGAAGAGAAGGATGAAAGATGAAGCTAACTTTAACCATCTACCTCTATTCTCTCCGGGCTAAGTCAAAATCTTTGCCACTTTCAAGGGATATGCCCTCAGAGTGTAGTATCAGTCCAACATTGATATTTAGGAACCCTTGAGTTGTACCTATGTTTGAAATTATCATTATAGCCTCAAGAATTGAATTAGAGGGATATGTTTCCTGAAACTATGTGTCAAAAGATAAATCTGAGGGATACTAAACGTTTTGGAATAGAGATGAACAAATAAGAGGAGAAAAAATTAGATGGGTATACCCCACTAAGCTATGTATCTGAGAGTGAATCCGATGGATACTCTTCTCTTGACTATCTAAACAACTATTCAATGTAATGGAAATGATATTGAAAATCCTTAAGAATAAATGAAAAGTCATGTTTTTATCAAAACTTGTGTAAAATATCTTTTAAATGAAATTTCTTATATGAGAATGTTTACTTTTCTTGAATGTTTATTTTTGCATTAAGTAAATCATGTTAGGATATAATTAAGATAAACCTATAGGTATAACCATTACTCAAAACAATGGTTGGGACAAGAACTAATCCTGGAGGGAGTCAAGAAGTTGGACAAGGTCCAAAAAATGTCGAAGCCAAGTTGGACCACATTCTAGAAATCATGGATGAAACCAATGCAAGGATAGGGAACCTTGAACAAGAAATGGGGGGAAAGGAAAGAGAAAAAGAAGAGGTTCCACTCAATGAAGAAGAAGAAGTTCCCAATTATGCGGAAGGAGAGGATTCCCAAAATCATACAAAATCTAGTGATCAAGAGAGTGATAGGTCACAATCATATTCTGAGGGAACCAAAAGGAAGCATTTGAAAATTGAATTATCTAGGGATATGAGGAAAATTACTCTGAAATTTGAAGGAAGCACTAGCAAAGAAGAGGCTAAGGCTTGGTTAATCCAAATGGAGAAATACTTTGAAATAAGGAACTATTTAGAGGTAACCAAAGTGGTTTGGGGAGCCTACCAATTAGCGGGGGAAGCCTCTAACTAGTGGATGGACAAGAAGATGGAACTTGGTCTTAGTTCCCTAAAACGGACTTGGAATGAGTTTATAGAATCTTTCGGAAGAGATGGTTACCCCAACTATTTTATGACCAAAAGCACATTGATTTACAAAATTTGAAACAAAGAAATATTTCAATGAATGAATATTGGGAGAATTTCACTCGTCTCTTAGGGTATGTACCAATGTACCAAAAAGGAGCAATTTCATATCAAGAAATTCATTATGGCTCTAAATAGGAAAATAGGAGGAGAGGTGGATGTACACAGTCCAGCCACCATGGACCTAGTATATGAGAAGGAAATATGTAACATGCCAATTGTTCATGCAAGTAAAATTCCTAAGTTTTCACTTTCAAGTAAATAAACTATGTTTCATAACCATTGCTATAAAAAATTTCTTTTCCAAAAGAGAACAAATGAGTACAAATGACATACAAATTCCATTTATTGTTTTCATTTCCAAAATAATATTACAATATTTCCAAAGGTTGTATACAAATACATACATAGCTCAACCGAGCTTCAAAGCAATAGATATAGACAATCCAAGAATCTCCTTTCAAATCTTGGTCGCCAGCTGAGGAGGAGAAGCATCACTCAAGCGCTTTTCTACCAACCACAGATTTAAATGTGGTCCCCCACACATCTATCATTCGATAGATGGCCCTACCCTTCAATGAAGAGATTGGTGGAGTAACCTCATAACGACAACCACTCTGAGCTTAGTGTTGTGCCCTACATAACTAGAACTTGTAGACACTACAATCCTAAACTATCATGCATAAAAGGTACACAATGAATTGACAGTGGAGCAAAAGGAAATCACACTACTTTGGCCAAAGTATTCTCACCCAGTATCTCAAGTGGCAGTCATGAATTTAAGCCATTATAAACTATGTATAGATGATTTACTTCAATAGGTAGTCATTAACCTCAAAAATAACCTATTCCCTTTACCCAAAACACAATGGTACTTCTACCATAAAATCATAAGAAAAAGCATGCGTTACCCCCTTCAATGGATATTCTAATCCTAGGTATAACATATAAGCTTTCTAAGTCTACAAATTAACTTTGCATGCAATAACTTAATAGCTATTCACATTTCGTCAATCCTAGTATGTAATACTATAGATGATAATCAATCACTCCTTATTATGGAGTAAGTACAAACACTTATAAGGAAACACATCGATAAGTCTTTTCCTTTCCCATAAGCATATAGAATATGATTCTACTTCAAGCAAACAATGCAATTTCCAATTTAAACACACAAGGCAAACAATCTTTCAATTAAAAGATAAAATATGAAGAGAATAGAATCTCATGCCTGATTTACACTTTTCCAATGAACCTACTGGATCTCAAGATTGACCTCCTCTTAATAATCAACTTTAGAAACAACCCTCTCAATTTCTCTCACTAATCCTCCTCACAATAACTCTTAGCAATATAAGAAACTCTCTCAATGAAATATACAATAGAATGGAGCAATGTAATGATGCAAAGAAGAAATGTCTCCAAATGAGGTGAGAATGCCTCATATTTATACCCAAAAACCTAGCTTCTACAACCTACATTCAAGGCTTAAGCTATGACATTTCTCAGCCAAAAACCATCGACTCAACTAAATAAAGAAAAAGTGGTAGATTCCTATCATAATACTCACCAAAACTATACAATATATCGACCCTTTTCTTGCCACAACAATTTGACTATTTCATAATGCATATGCTTTATTCAAGAAATCGACTTTCAAGTTTAAAAGACTTCTAAAAGACATGCAGAATTCATATTATGACACCATATATTCAACACATTTCCTATTTATAAGCTTGCTATTTAAAATAGAGAATAAGTTAAGACTCCTCTTGGTTGTGTATCAAATAGTCGACTTGGTCATAGACTTGGCAATCAACACCTATTAATGAATCGACCTCCTTATAAATAGCATTGTTAGTGCTTTGACTCAACACGCCTCTTATTATAAGTTGCAGAATTTTATTCCATGCGTTCAATAATCTCACTCAACAGATTTATTACCTATGTTTTCCTTCAACTATTGTCCATAAGGATAAATGTGGTTTCATTACTTAGCATTACGGTGATAAATATAGTGCTCATAATCAATTGACCATGGCATTTATACTTTAAAACGACCTTTATCATAAATTGACCATTAGCATAATATGTATATATATATATATATGTATGTATGTATGTATATGTACATATATATAACCTTAAGCACTTAACACTTATTTATATATATATATATACACACATTTTGACAAATAAGTTTTTCTAAATATTCCACTTGATATTCGAATGAATAAGGTCAAGTTAATTTTTCATATATAATAACATTTTTATATATATACACACACGTGCGTATACATATATCAACATATTCATATGGACATTCCCATTTTTCAACACATACGTCTATATCAACATGTGTATGTACATATGTATATCTCTCTCTCTCTCTCACACACACACACACATATATATATATATTCATTCAATCAAACACATAAACAATTGCCATTTTATCAATGGATATATATACACATGATGTATATACATATATATTCATACATGTCTCATTGTCTTCTCGATATCTCCATGCCCATGAGCAACCTATCCATAAGCGTGCGTAGGTGATGCTTCGTGAGTGGCATAGAAGAAAAAGTGTGCATATTATTGGCTACAATCTTTTTGTATACCTAACTTATGAGACAAATGTGATCCTTCCCAAAGAGGCTAAGCATATTGGAAAACTACTTTTAGAGAGCTTAGGTTTGCTCATTCTTGATGAAGGTCATCAAGCTCAAAATAGCCAATCAAAGATATGAAATTCATGCAAAAAGGCTAATTCAAAACTGCATAGTATACTCTCAGGAACTCTTTTCCAAAATGACTTCAATGAGCTTTTCAATACATTGTCTTTGGTAAGGCCGAATTTTGTCAATTGTTGCTTGGGTAAAAACTCAAAGCTATCCCCGACACCTGGTAAAGTTATGGCTAATAGTAAGATCTACAGGTTGAGGAAGTTCTTCATGGATGAAATTGGGAATAAAATTCATAATGGAAAAGAGAGTGGAAAAGTAGAATTTGATGAAACTCTTGAAAATTTTAGGTTAATGACTGATGCTTTTGTTCATTGTTATGATGGGAAGATTCTGAACAGTCTTCTCGGAATAAAGGACTTTATTGTGATTTTGAGAGCATCTTCTATACAACAAGCTATCTTAGATCAAATAAATGAAGCAAACAATTGTGAAAGATCCAACAATTTTGAATTTGAAACAATGGTGTCTTATGTATAGACTCACCCTAAGATTTTCTCCTAGAATAAGGTATAGCAATTTTGAATTAGAAAGAATGGTTTATGAACAACTATTTAGCCTATCTGTTATGCTTCAACAATTAACTATAGGTTAGAACATATCCATATCAGCATAAAATAACAGGTTTAATTCACCTCAAACTTTGTTGTGGTAATTGCTTTGTAAGGAAGTTTGCACTCCACCATGAACATTCTCTGTGCACATTAGTATGTTGGTTATTATCTTGATCTCGTTTGTGATCAAAAGAACAGTGAAGTTCATTGACTAACTCGTGACCATTTTGCAGTGCTATGATCCAATGCTCTTCTACTTCTTACTCACTATGTTCTCAATCACCATGTGCAAATGACTTAGAGGACAGATATTTGTCACCATTTGATAATAACTTTCATTGTTTTTAGACTGTTTGCTATGACTCAATCACTATTTGACAATGTTCTTCCTTTCTCAGTCCTATAGGATAGAGAACAATTCACAGTTTGCAACTCTCTAACAATGATATTCCTTTCAGTGATCTCAGTCACCTAATTCAATGTGTTATCTTCTTCATTTCTCAGTGCTAACAATGCCTACACAACATTTTCTCAGTCACAATTATAGTGCTCCTTCATTTGAAGATATTATGTTTCTTAGACAATAATGTTTCAGTGAATTCATATTTTGTCTTGCAAACATCTTGTTGCACTTGTAGAGTTTTGTTGTGCATAATATGTAGTCAAAATGCCTTCAAATGGAGCTCTTTTGCAGAGGTAGTAGGATAATAGTGTCAATAAAAATAATAGTGTTAGTGAGAGGTATGATAATAGATACAATGAGAATGGAAGGTATAATGTTTTGACAGTAAAAGAATCATTTATATGCTCAGATCTTGACACAAGTTTCCCTGATACATAAGATAGTGTATAATGTACTCTATTCCATGGTATCCACCTAATTCCATACCACCCAGAGAAGCAATGACTGAGAGTATATGTGCCCTATATTTTGTAGCCCAAATGTGTATTTCTAATGGTTTTCCAAAATTAGGAAGAAGGTATGTCGTGAAATGTTTGTGCCCACCCAAAACTAAGCCTTACAAAGAATGTCTGCACCTATGCAAAATACATAAGCTGCTTCAAAATGTTTTGATCCAGCACAAGAGCAAGCTATTAAGGGATACTTGGTTTTTCCATTGGCATCTTTATGATTATATACACTACATATTTTTTGCCACAATTTCAAAATTTACATTTATGATAATATTCACAAATCAAGAACCTTGAAAGGTCGAAAGCCTTGCTCTCATTCTTCCTAGGTCACTCCTCAAGAGCCTGTATCAGTATTTGTGGGCTCTTTACAATAGCTTATCCATTGATAAGAAGGCTCCCCTCATTTGTTGATGGAATAAATTGTCATCTTCTCTAGTTGAATGTGTAATGTGATGTAGCACGTTCAATGTCACAAGGCACATTTTGATAGCAGAATTTGAGACTTGATATCCATAGAATCCAACTTCTTGCAACAAAAAATGTAGAACCAACATCCCAACCAAAGAAACTCAGCTTTAATATGCACCATAACCAATGTTTTCCCACATGAATGATGGAATTGAACTAACTTTTGGGGGTCCCTTGAATAGAAAACATACACAAAAACAAATTGCTATGGTAGCCAGTAAAGAGAAAACAAATGGATGATACATGGCTCCATGATAGCCTGTCATCCTTGATACTCTCTTGGAGGAAAATATTGCACACTCACCACATTTATGAGGAAGCTTAAGTACCATTTGCTAAGACAAATTTTTGTCTGAACCAACTTCCTAAATTACACTTGCATTCAAGGAAGGTGCTTTCAAAATTGTTATTGCTAAATGAGCACTCATGTTATCTCCCAGTTTTCTTCCAACTAACCGGTTATATGAACATTTGATTATTTCTCATTAAGGAATAAGCATATTTGGAAGTGGATTTTTATCAGATATTGTAGTTGCAAGTTCCAGTTCGAATCACCAAAGCTTTCACAAAACCTTATGCACAACCACCACAACACTGCATAGTTATTTTTGTGCCTTCACGGTGATGTGGGGAAAGCGACCTACATTACCACAAAGTCCCAACAATAATCATGCAGTGTTGTGGTGGTTGTGTAGAAGGACCACCGCAACACTACACGGTTGTTGTTGGGCCTTCGCGGTGATGTGGGGTGCTTTCCCTGCATCACCACGAAGGCCAAACAACAATCATGTGGTGTTGTGGTGGTTGTGTAGAAGGACCACCGCAATACTGGATGGTTGTTGTTGGGCCTTTGCAGTGATGCAAGGTGCTTTCCCTGCATCACTGTGAAGGCCCAACAATAAGCGTGCGGTGTTGTTGTGGTTGTGTGTAAGGTTTTGTGAAGGCTTTGGTGATCCGAAGTGGAACTTGCAACTACAATATCTAATAAAAACCACTTCCAAATATGCTTTTGATGGATGTTCATATCCTCATCCAAAGATCCAATTCGCACACAGGAAAGAAGGACACTTTCAAAGGTTGAGGAGTTGGGCTTTACACCCACTGGTTGCATTTTATTAAAATTTTCTAAGGACTTTTAAAAAAAACCCCATTTTGAACATATCCTTTAATCATGGCATTCCAAGATATCACATTTCTTTGAGGCATTTTTTGAAACAGTTTGCTTGCCTTGTCTATGCTTCCACATTTTCAAGTATGTCTAGCAAGGCACTTGTAACTATATATGACAAAAAAATCCTTGTTGTTATGCTTTGATGGATATCCCTTTGTTATTACTGGATATTTTATGTAGTGCACATTATTATAGTGCAAGCATATTTTTTAGAGTGTTTCATTTAGCATCACCAATATTCTCCACAAGAATATTGTCCCTGTTTAAAATGATGGGAATGGTTCACATATCTTAGAACAATTCCTCTTGCAACAATCTCGGAGATGAATTTAGATGCAGTGTGAAAATCAAAACATACTCAAAGGTTCTTAACAACTCTAATAGTTGTACCAGGGGCCATGTTTAACAAACCAAATGTAATTGCTAACTTTTCACTATGGTGGCACATAATTGATTTTTTTTCTTCTATTCCACAACATTAAGTAAAAGTCTTGAATCTAGAAATACCCTGTTGTCTTCATTTTCCAAGCCAATTTCTCCAATTTTGCATAGCTCTCCCATGTTTGTGGATGTGATATGTTACCTACAATTTTTTGATTGATTTATCTTTCTACTGTGTTTGGACTTACTTTTGTAAACTTGCAATATACAATGCAATTTTATTCTTTCTGAATTGAGACTAATAGTAATTTTGTTGGTTGTATTGAGTCACAGCTTCATTCACAGTGGAAAAGGCAACACCCTATTGCTCATATCAAATGGCATGTTGCATATAAAGGAGTAAAGATTATAGGGTTATTGTTGACTGCATTGAAGGAGAGAGCTTCATAAATGGGACACGATCAAGACTCTCCTTCTTGGATTCTACACGTTACGACTTGCTCTAGGAATATTTCCCACGTTGTAGAAGTTTTAAGAGATGAAAGGGGCATGTGCTCGCATTGAAGGGCTCCAAGCATGCATTTCCATCATTGCAGAATTTTTTTGTAGAAGTTTCTTTCTTGTTATTTCTGTGCATTGTAACTTGAAGATTTTTAGTCTTGTGACTAAAAATAAAAATTGTAATACTCTATTTCTAAGCATTTTTCAAGCAAGATAGATATTTCAGACTTGTGCAAGCTGTAAGAACATCTTTCTTTTAATAAAGTTCAATGATTTTTCCTTCCCAATGGCTGTCATATTGTGTGCAATTGATGATTGATGTCTATTTCTATTTTTTATGTTTAAATCCCCAAATATCAGTCAATTAAAATGACTAAATATACTACTAATTGATGTCAATTAATAATTAAATTGACTAAATATACTACCAATTGACAAAAATCAATGAACAATGAATAAATATGACTAAATATATGACCAGTGAAATCAGTGAATAGAAATGACTAAATATACTACCAAATTGATCAAATTGATGATTAAAATTAATGACTAAATACACTACCAATGGACAGAAATCGGTGAATAAAAATGACTAAATAAGTGACCAAGTAACAATAATAAATGACTAAATTAACGAACAAATATATCAATGAATAAAAAATGACTAAATAAGTGACTAGATTACAACAATCAATGACTAAATATTCTACCAAATCAATCAATCAAAACAACCAATAAATGACTAAAAATGCTTTAGTCATTAATTTGGTCACATTATAAATGACTTGCAATAAACTACTAATGGTCACGTGATCATGTTTGGTCATTTATATGCAGTTTTTAGTAGTTTTTTAATCATATATTGTTGTTTATGTACTAGTGCAAGGTTGCTCAACTAAGACCTGGTATTTAAAATGTGTCAGATGTTTTAATGATATATCATGTATTAACCATCTAAAATCATGGATTGATTTGAGTATTGAATTTAAACTCCCTCCATCTCATTGGATGACTTATTCAGTTCTTCGGGAGGCTTGCATGATCACTAAATTCCATGTTTTTAATGTAGGGGCAATGAGTTTCTTGAGAAGCTTAATTGGGTTGGAGGTTCCAAGATTCTAGACTTAAAACCTAAAATAAATTACAAAACCTTAATTTACTCCTAAGACCTCTCATATCATTTAAACAGATGTTGGAATCTTGAGCTCTTTGTGACACAATGAACAAAAAACTTAAAATTGTTGTGGTCTAATACTTTAGAACCAAAGATCACTTGCTTTAAATGGTTACATTCATATTGCAAAAACTCTCATTTACACTATCTTCTTCCTTGTTGAACATGTGTACTATTTGTAAACAACCTAAAAATGTTAGATGCATTTTCTTTGAATGCTTGTTTGTAGAAGAGATTTGGTTCTAGAAGCCTTTACCAATCAAAGATAAAAATAAATAAAGTCAAAAAAGGAAAAAATAAAGACATGCCCTCTAGTAAAATTCTCAATCAAACGCTATTGGATTGTGAAAAATCCAAATTCAAAGATACAATGAAGAAAAAGCATCACAAGTAGATCTCGAATGATTCTCCACTTTTCATAATAACTATAGGCATTTGCAAAAGTTATAAATGAAATACATCTCGATGTGAACTTGTTGATCATAAATCTCCATCATCCTCATCCCCATGCAATCCATTTATTTCACCAACTCACTCGATTCACTGAATTCTATGCATCCATCCTCCTAATTCATCCCCCTTGGTGATATATCATATTGGCAGACCTTTGATGGAAACCTCTTGAAGTGATTTTATATAAAGGATGCACAAGATTCTTTATGTGAGATGCATGAAGGCCTTGGTAGTGCACATATTAAGGATTCTACCTTAGCTCCCTCCTTCTAGGAGAGAAGATACCATTCATCTTCGCTAGAACAACATCCGCATCAATCTGTCAAGGAACATCAACTAGGTCAACATCTCACTATTTAGATCACAACATTGTAGAGCTTCCCCTAATGTCTAATTAACTGATGTAGATAATCATAGATGTAGCTTAATAGAACTACAAATCACCAAATTAAACAATTCATTCTCCAAAATGGGGCTTCATTAAATTGTCAACTAGGGAATCATAAATTTGAGATGATGTTGGCACTATATATAGTTGAGAATCCTAGAATTCCTTAATCGACTGAGTACAAGTGATAGAACAAAATTAAACACATCTAAAATCTTCCTAATAGAAAATAAGTCCCAATTAGAGAACACGATAAGCAAATACTAGTTACCGTAACTGCTATGGGTACTTATATTTCATGGACTATAACTAGTGACTCTTTATGGTATAGTGTAACCTAGAATTCAACTTACTGTAGGGTGATCTCACAATACTAGTTTACAATTTTTGGCCAAACTGGACATTGAACTAATTTTTTCTAACTAAATCTTCACTTTTCGGCACCTATAGCGGCTATGAGGAATTTGAAGATGATGCAAACTAGTGATTTGTGACATTTTGTCTGTAGATTCTAAATATAGTTTTTTCAATTTTTTTGGAATCATATTGCACTTCTTTTTCCATCTCCTTCAAAAACTAGCTTTTTTCAGTAAACACCATTTTTAAGAAGTGATGCTCACCGTATACAACATAACTTTTTTCATGAAGGATAAAATTCTAATTTTTTCGAATTTAGATTTGTAACTATGATATCTAGTGCTTCTAATTGGTTTCATAGTGTTTTATTGAATATTTTTTCCTTAATCAAGTTTCAAAGTCAAATCAATTACAATTCAAACATAGGCAGACCATATACAACATAACTTTTTTTTTGTGTATTGCAATTCAATTTTTTTTTTGGATCAAGGACATCAATATCTAGTGCATTGATATACATATATATATATTGATAATCTGCTATTTTTCCACATGTGCAGAATGAAGAGCTTGATTTTTAGTGAAAAACCTATGTTTAATCAAACTAAAAAACAAATACATAATAAAACCAAAACATATTAAAATTATATTCGTTGGATAGCTCATTCTGAGGACTACATCATCTAGTTGGGTCTGTGAAGTCTCCTCCATTTTGATCCTCAACTCGAGCTTTGAATGGAAAAATTTTGGAGTATTTTGGTGCCAGAGGATGAGAAGGGGGGAAAAGGGGGGTTTGAGTGAACCCCCCGTGGAGGTTCGCTCGAACCAAATGTTTGTTCGAACCCCCAAAAACCAATTTTTTTTGTATGGGAGCGTTTTTTGCAATTTTCCTTCCTCATTGGAATTGTAAACCAGTTTTGTGGGTTTACCCACCACTTAATATTCTTGAACATAATTTAAATTAGAGACTTCAATTCAAAAATCAATAGATAACATTCAACGTAATGTAAACTAGAAACTATAATTCATAATCTAACTAACCATCTAATCTAACATGGATTATGTAGTACTTCACGTGGCCCTTGCTTGAGCTATTGCATTCCATAGTATCTCCTTTCGATTACTAACTCAAAAAATCATGCAACCAAAATATTCTCTTGATTGTAATCCAAACATACACAAAGCTTAAAACAAAATATAACAAATTTGATACTCAATCTAATTTCATGCAAAAATCTAGCTTCTAGTCTCTCATGAGAGTATTCTCATATATAGGGTTTGTGAGAGTCCTATTATTCAAAAACTAAAAAAAAAATATGAGCAACTATCAAATCTTTCAAGAAAACAAGAAGAGGACCAGGTCTTTAACTTTAAAATAAAAATATAAAAGTAGGTTGAAGTAGAATTATTGGAATCCAATACGGACTCTACAACAATCAAGAAGACCGTTATAATATAAACGTGCTAACAGGACAAGGATTTAATGCAAGCCACTAATCACTATTAGAACATGCATTTTCTTCCTCCCATAATTTATTGAATGGATGGAATGACATATGGATATTCATGTCCATGTCCTTAGACCATCACTTGCATCTTATTCTAGAAATATGCACGTATTGTAGATGTTTGACTCCTCTTGCTATGTTGAACTATCATCCTTATGTTGCGGGTTGAGAATCCTTTTGCTACTTGTTGACAAGTTCTTCACTATAGGGGTTAGTTTAATCCCTTAAGGAATTTATTATTATTATCAACTATAATTAAGCATAAAATTCTACTAAATCTCATAGACATTCAAAGTTCACACTCATTCATTAATATAATATATCATCTTCAAATGCTTTGAAATACTTTAAAGTATATAAAAAAGGTTTGGAAATGTCTTTTGAATTTTAGCAAAAATGAGATAAAAACATGAGACTAAAGTAAGGAACTAGACATTCGTAGGGCTCATCAATCATCACATCCTAATTGTTGAAAAAAAACAAAAAAACAAAAAATCAATCAAAATACAAAAAATCAATCAAAATACAAAAAAATTAAAATAAAAATAAAAATAGTAATGATAAATAATTCGTCCAATGGTGAAAACCACTTTGGTGGTGCCTTGTGCAAGTACCATGGTGAAAACTTGGATACAGGTGCAATGTGTAGTATTATCTTTTCTACCATCTCTTAGGATATCATCCCCCTACCTCCATCATTCCTATCTTTCCATATCATAATCAAATAATGCTCATCTTATTGGTCTTTGGAGCCTGATCAAGCTTTGGAGTTAATATTTTGGTCACTTTGGCTGACGCAGTTTCTCCCCAAATTAATTAATGGGGGAGTGTAGGGGATGTATACCCTCCTACAGGGTTTGGGGGACCACCCTCCGGTGGAGGCCTAGAGGTAGAGTCCACAATGGGGGTCTGGGGGTTGTAGGGGTAGTACCCACGAAGAAAAAGTTCACTATTTTTCTTAAAGGAAATTAATTCCTAATTTTAGTTGAAAAATAGTTCAACAACTACCTGAAATAATAAGTTTTAAAATTGTTGCAGATTAAAACACCAATGGTCGTGTGAACTGGAAATTTGAACAGTAATGACATAAAGCTTGGATTGCATGTAGCAAGGCACATGCGGAAGAACACAAATGAGTCATGGATAAGATAAATAGACACACAACAAAGTGTGTGAGTGTAGTGAATCCATTATTTTGAGCTCATAGTAATGCGAGGTGTATAACCAAAATGCAAATTGTTTAGTGTATGCAACTAATTGATGTAGGTTAAATGTATTTGTAATTTGCTAGAAGTTTAATAAAAAAATAGTTGTTATTTGTGGACGTATCCCAAAGGGTGAACCACATTAAAATTTATTGTCTTGTGCCTCTGTGAATTCATTCCTCTATTTTGTGAATTCTATTTCTTTGTTTTGTCATTTAAATCTATATTATAATTGGTAATTTAACTCTTCTATTCTATCAAAAAATCCTAACACATCCACCCATTCATAATAAACCTATCATGGCTTGTATTTCCCATTAATTACTATCACTTTCATCTCCTCCATCATTATCCACCCTTCCCCATTCTTCCCCTACATTAGATACAAAAGTTGTACCTAAATTATGTCAAGGATCCAACCTTTTGTATACTTAGAATTTAATGCATTGAACTTCAAGCCTCATGCATTTGTATCCATCTTCACACATCACTTCATCCCACAATAAAATATCCATCTCATAATAAACAAACACCTAAACACTCTACCTCATCCCATAATATCCTATCTCATCTCAAATACTATCTATAATAACCTTTGGCATTCCTCAATCTTACATCTGAACAAACACTGCATACAAACATCACTTCTTATCATGAAATCACACATGATCCTAGTTTTTGAACATTAAAAAGTCATTATAACCTTTTTCCTATCATCTTAATCTATCCAATCATCAATTCCCATACGAATGCCTGAGTCCCGAGTCTGGCATAATCTTGATCATCATCATTATCCTATCTTTTGGCAAGAGATATATTGGCTATATGACATGTTTAACAATGAATCTTTTTATTTATATATCTTTTGATATTTTGACCCATGGCTACACCTACTTAAGGCTGCCTAGATATTTCTATATATTGGTGTATTTTAATTGGTGTATAGCGGGGCATCATCTTTATCTTGTATTCCATGTTTGTGGGATGTTCTTGTAATATTACTATGCGGCTACTTACCTTGTGTGTGTTGGACTATCTTCTAGCATGGGAATTCATCCTCTGTATACTAGGTTCTTCATACTTTTTGTGCACTAGGATTATCATGTTTTAAGTTTATTTCACCACATATTTCTACAAGGTTTTGTGGTGTCTCGTATAAACAAGGATACCCTTTTTTTTTAGTTTCAAGTCCATGCAAAGATTACCTTGCCACCTTGGTTCCTCATACCTTGGTGCATACTTTCCTTTGCTTTATTAAACTTTTGGATTTCTTTCTACATTATAGCATAACCAATCTCCCCTTTCATCCCATTCCTCTTCCATTTCATTTGCTTCTTGATCCTTATCCCCCATATTTTCTTTCCATTTTGAGAGCACACCTATGTTCTCTTTACCCACCTATCCTCTATAGGGGGCATCCCACTATCCATTTTTATTCTTCCTAATCCTTCCAATGACTGGGGAATCATGCCATTAGTCCTTATCCCTTCATATCCACTATTTTTTATTCTTCTTTGATACAACACCATTTCTTATAGTTGCTATGTCATATCAAAGGGGAAAAATGTAGACACCTAAAATTTGACCTTAGCCAACCACACCTAACTTTAACCTATCCTAAACCATTTCTTAAATACATATTTATTTATTTAATTAGTTCCAACCTTTCTCCTATTTCATCCTAAATCATCAATTAAATAAATATTTATTATTTATTTAATTATTTTACCCTTCACTTGATCCCATTATTTATTTAATTAATTAATTTCACTTTATTCTTTATCCTTGTCTATTTAATCCTAGCCCTTAAACTTGTTCACATGGATCATAATCTAAAATCGCCATCACATTACAATTATCCCCTTCACATGTCTAACTAACTCCTTATCTAGATTCATTAAACCCAAGTCCACCTTCCCAAAATTCAAATTAACTTTCCATCTCATCCATTCATCTCATATCCAACCTCTTAATCTCATCCATTCACATAAATATGTTACCCTGATCCATTTATCTTATCCCTCATGTGACTCACATGGCTACATATTTGAGCCTAACTCTAATCCTCATTCAATCTTAGCCATCCATCATCAATCTATCTAGCCCTGATTTTTCCTCTTGAGAATTTTATAACTAGAGGCTCTCATCCTTCATCATCAACAAGAAGTCTATTATCATACACTTATGCTGCTATTTTACCATCTCATTATCACAATCCTCCTCATTATCACAATCCTCCTAAGGTTATGTTGGTTTATTGAGCAATCCACATCATATCATAATCTAGAGCAAATCAAATAGAACTAAGGTGCATTTTATTTCAACTCAATATAGGAGGATGGAGATTGTTTGAGGTATGCATTATATTACTTGCATTATCTTATGTTATTTTGATTCAATCATTTTTCCACTTCTTCAAGTCCTACAACAAGAAAAACACAATTGGACAATACATTCATCCAACTTAAGGAGATATATACAAAAAATTGCCTACAAATCAAGTCATTTTACATATCTTGAGGATAAGATAGTTTTGAAAGGGGGGATGATGTTGAAAAAGATAAACATAAAAATCATATAATAGAATCAGAAAAAACAAAAAATCTACTACAAGTAGCCACAAAAGTGATATAAAGCATAAGGCCAACTAGGTCTAATAGTATTAGATGCTTCATGTAAGGGACATGTCCCACATACCATATATATGTATAAAAAGATAGATATAAAGAAGTAAGATAAATTAGAAAAAGAGATAATTACAAGAAGATAAGAGGATAAGGAAGTATATTGAGATTATACATTGTTATATTATATTGAGAAAATATAATATATAAAATATTTTTGTAATGATTTAGATTGATAGTTAATTGTTGTTCCTAATATAGATAGTTCTTGTTTATCGCCATATTTTGATATCTACACTATATAATCTCTTATCATTTTGCTATTACTTTCATTAGGGTATTAATACAACTCCTAAGAATTCTTAGGGCTCAAAACTCTAGTTTGTGATCCATTTTTCTTGCTAACAAGTGTTGGAAATAAGATGTCATTTAATTGCAATCCTAAACATTATTTATTTCATGTGTCTCCTAAGTCCTTGGAAAGTGTTCTCAAACACTAGGATTAGAGAGAGATTAATTTTGGATGAAATAATCATGTTAATTGACATTTGTAATTAATTATAAATAATAGGAGCATGTGAGGGCATCCAAGATGAGTTCCTAAATAATAGGAGCACATGGGGCACCCACATGGAAGGTGGAACTCACCTTGAGTTAAGTTAAGTTTGGAGTAAAAGATAACACTTGAATGCATGTAAAGATCCTAGGAGTTAGGGTTTGATGTTTACATGCATGAAGTTCTGATTCAGTTCAAATCAGTTTAGTTCAGATCAGTGGCCACCATTCAGTTTAGTTCATTTGAGAATCGATTCGACCGATTCAGTTGAGTCTCCGGTTCATGGTTTGGCTTATCTTGATTATGATCAATTTTGCTTCTGGTTTTGATTGTGTTTGAGTTTTTTGTCATCGACGTTTCGGATCACACTCCATGATCCATCATCAGGATGAGAGAGAGCATAAGGAAGAGAAATGAATTGTTGCAGACCCAAGCCACCTAAAAAGGAGAGGAGTTACACACAAATCGAGGAGAAGACATAATAAAGCAAAATGAAAATGATAATAAGAAAACATGATAAATACAATAGAGTTCAAAACACAAAGATGAAGCTCATGAAAAACTAAAAGAGTTCAAAGAGGCGAAACAATAAATTAAGCAAAAATACATTAAGAAGGAGGGGGGGAAACAAAAAAGAGGAACAACAAGCAAAAGAGAATAAACTAAAACAAACATAACTCTAAGAGTGAAAAGGACAAAGAATAAAGTAACAACAAGGTAAATGAAAGTACCCAATCAAAAGCATTAAACCAGAACGAAAAAGTTCAAAGACAAAGGACACAAACCACAAATAAATTAAATAAATAAAACGGAATAAAGCCCCAAGCCAATAGACTATATATCTAAAAATATATATGAAAAACTAAATATTAATATATATAAGAAAAATTAAATAAAAATAAATAAAATAAATCCAATTAATAAAGAACAATCAAAATCACATAAGCAAAAGAGAGACCAAAATGAAAATAAAAATAAAAGTAAAAATAAATCAGATAAATATAAAGGAAAAAGGCCCCAAGAAAATAAATTATATAAATATATATATGAGAAACTATATATCTATATATGAGAAACTAAATAGAAATATATATAAGACAAATATATAAAAGAAAAATTATATTAGAAAAATAAAATAAAATAAATCCAACTATCTAATAAAAGTAATAATATAAATCCAACTATCTAATAAAATAAAATAAATGAAAAATATAAAAGTAAAAATATAAATCCAACTATCTAATAAAATTATAAATGAAAAATAAAAGTAAAAATTATATTAGAAAAAGAAATAATATAAATATATGAAAAACTAAAAAGTAAAAATTATATGAATATATGTAAATATATATGCAAGAAAAATTATAAAGTAAATGTAATTCTTAAATATATGAATATAAAAGTAATAATATAAATCCAGCTATCTAATAAAATTATAAATGAAAAATAAAAGTAAAAAATATATTAGAAAAAGAAATAATATAAATATATGAAAAACTAAAAAGTACAATAAATATGTAAATATATATAAGCAAGAAAAATTATAAAGTATATGAAAAGTTTTATAAAAAATATGAAAGAAAAATTATATAAATATATGTAAAAATTATATATATATATATGAAAAACTAAATAGTAATATATATAAGAAAATAAATAAATAAATAAAATAAAATAAAATAAAATAAATCTAACAATAGAGAACAATCAAAATCTGAAAAGCAAAAGAGAGACCAAGAAGAGAACAATCAAAAATCTAACAAGCAAAAGAGAGACCAAATTATAAATGAAAAATAAAAGTATAAATAAAAGAAAGTCCAGGACTATATATGTAGTTAAGAAAAATAAAAATAACACTAGAATTAATGCAAATATATAAGAAAATCCAACAAATAACCCGGATCAGGCCACCCAAAAGACAACCAAGCAGAAAATAACTCAACCAAAAAAAGCCAACCTACACGAAGACCATGCAGAGACCCACCACGAGGACCCGAAGAGAAAGGAGAGAAGAAGGACAAGGTGAAAAGCGAAGAAAATTCAAGGGAGGGGGTGATGCCTGTTTCTGAGATTGGATAACAAAGGATTCCAGGAACGACTGAGGCTCCAGCCCTCGTCTCGATTGAGGTTAGTGGGATGATTACTAATCTCAATAGCTTCTTTGATTTTTCTTTTGAAAAAGTTGTCTTCTTTGCACAAAACTTTAAAGTTTTCTAAGCATATATGGTGCTTGGTCGAACACGAGTGTTCGGCAAGGGCTGATTTGAGGATCCGCTCGTGTTTTATATCAGCACCATGCTCTTTGATTCTTGTACAAAAAGCTCGCCCTGTTTCACCTATATAAGGTGTGCCACAGGAGCAAACCACCTTATAGACACCTGAATCAAGAAGGATGTCCTTAGAGTCCTTGATAGAGGGGAGACGACTTTGCACAGTTGAGAAGGGCTTGAAGGCACATTTGAGACCTTTCTTGACCAAGATCTTGGAAATTTTGTGCGAGATGCCTTCAATGAAGGGAAGGGCAGCACTCGGAGGGACCTCAAGCTTGGAGGAAGTCTTGTTAGAGAGGAAAAAGGTTTTGGTTTGGTTGAGAGCTTTGGATATTTGTTTGCTTGTAAACCCATTCAAGCTGAAGACTTTGCGAAGGTGGGCTAGCTCTTGGTTCAAGTTGTCTTCATCACAAATCCGATAGGCTCTCAAGGCTAAAGTTTTGAGGACCCCAATTTTTTGGCAGGGGTGGTGATGAGAAGATGGTGCTTGGTAGAACCACGAGTTTGTGTGTAAATTTTTCATCATGTTTTCTTATTATCATTTTCATTTTGCTTTATTATGTCTTCTCCTCGATTTGTGTGTAACTCCTCTCCTTTTTAGGTGGCTTGGGTCTGCAACAATTCATTTCTCTTCCTTATGCTCTCTCTCATCCTGATGATGGATCATGGAGTGTGATCCGAAACGTCGATGACAAAAAACTCAAACACAATCAAAACCAGAAGCAAAATTGATCATAACAAATAATACTATCATATATTGGACTTACGATAACCTAGATATTATAATAATATATTCTAGTTACCTTTGTTTCACAAATACAATCACATACTTCTAAATAATAGATATATGCATATTCAATCTAATATGATTTCACCTTTCAATATATAAGAAGGCTTTATCTAAAATTCAATCACCAATTCCTCAAGCACTTGCAAACACATGGCAATCAAATAAAAGAGAATAACAAATAAGAAAGACTAGCATGCTTGGATATTCCGCTTCCAATAGAGGAATTGCTCTCAAGCTTAGGCCCAAAAACTCTACTTGTTGCTCCTTCTATTTTCAGCTTATCCCCAATTCAAGTCTCTTCCCAACACTCAAAACTCTCACTAAATAACTCACAAACACTTAATAAATCTCTCACTCTTCACTACTTGCACTCAACACAACTTGCACAAAAAAACTATAGCAGAATGGAAGCAAATGAATTCCAAAATACTGAATGAAAAGACTAAGAGGTTGCCCTCTATTTATACAAAACTTTGAGAAACTTAATGCTACAGTTTAGCTCTCATATTTGCCACCTTTTCCATCATTTTGCCATCTCTAAACTGTAAACATAAATCCAAAACCAATTTCTCTTCTTAATCAGGTCGACTAAGCAAGATTGAGTGAAATGTGGTTGCTAAAAGAATCAGAATACAAACACATATATAGTCCCAGCAAACTCAGCTTCTACTATATGGCTGAGTCGCCTCCAAAAAATTGTCAACAATGGTTATTTTACCAAGTCAAAACATGGCAATGGTTTCCTATAGTTTTTCTAATTTCATTATGGCTTTTGTTGCTTGTCACAATCTACTTAAGGCATCTATATTAGTGGTTTCTAGTCAAACATAATACAAACTCTTTTTGCTTCAACCTTAGTGTGGCTTTGACCAAGTCCAACACTTTTATCTGCTTGTGTGTGGCTTTCCAAATACTTAACAACTTTGATATTTAAATGCATCTCTTTACTTTTACATAGCACAACAAATAAGCACATCATTTAGTTTATTAAATGTCATTCATAATGCATTCCATGCACTTCAAACTGTGCGCTCAATATTGCAGCAATAATCACTCTATTGCATATATGAATATATGTGTGGTATTTAGTTTATGCTATGTTTAAGCTGTTTGATTTATATAAGTGTTACATTGCTTATTACTTTGCACTACATATGCGATGATATCTATTCATATTATTCAATATATAACCATATATATATATATATATATATATATATAATGCCTAATCATTGTAATATATATGTATTAGCTTATATATATATTAAAACCATTCAATTGTCAATCATATACATATATATACCAAATGTATTTACGTATATTAATATATATGTATGTATGTATACAATATCAAATACGTAAATATATACATATATATTATTATATACATGAAACAGAAAAATAGGGTGGTCCCTAGGGTTTCCCAAAATGGAAAAGTGGATCCGAAGAGGGAAAAGTGGTCCTACTTCTCTATTTCATTAGGAAATGAGATCCAAACAATGAAATGACTATCAACCTTGAGGTGAGTCAAGTCAAAGTGTGAATCTACAAATTTCTCTTTTTTACAAGGATAGGGGTCTAGGTCAAACAACACTTTGGGGAGAAAAATTAAAAATAGAAAATCAACTCCAAATTGCAATCTATCACTTGGATTTAGAATATTTAGCATAAAAATGATGGAACCTACAAACTCTCTAGAGAATCTGGAAGAGATAAATGTTGTGTACCTCTCACAAAAAGGTATTTTCAGAATTTTTCTAAGGACTCATTCACCCTATGGCGAATGGGTCCTGGCTAGGGCTCTTCAAAATTTGTTTCTAGGTTCTTTGCTCCTGTATCTGCACTTTCAAATTCTCGATTTTCACAGTTGAAAAGTTGGAAATAAATCTTGTAGGCGAGTTTCCGTGAAATTGCAACAATGATGAAAACAAATGCAACTTTGACAACTTCTTCAATTTTGTTCTTCAAGAGATCTTCCACCTAAATCTGCAAACATAAATCAAGAGGGAAAAATGTTTTGTTTATGGTGAATGGGGGTTTGCCTTGGTCAAACCTCGTTTTGGTATTTAAACCTTGAAATGAAATGAAATAGCATGAAAGGAATGATGAATGAACGAAGCAATGTCACAACTCACCAAACCCTTGAATGAACCTTGGAATGTAGATCTGCAACTAGCATGAAATGGCTTCAATGGATGTGGATCTTGATCTTGAAGCTTAATTTGAAACAATGCCTTGAATACTTGAATGGATCATGAACACTACATCAACATACTAGCTCCTATAACATGCATGATACAAGAAGACCTTGACATGATAATAGGATCTTGATTTGTGCAATAATTCTTCAATAAATCTGCTCTTGAATGCCTTGAAATGCTCTAACAATCCTCTTGTGAAAGTGCTCCTAAGATAACTTGAATTTGCTAGAAAGTCTTAGATGAAACTTAGTGAAATGACCTTATATTTATAGGTATGTAACATTAATTTCCCAAAATTCAAATAACACAAGCCGACATGTGAATATGGATTTGAAATCATTAAATACTGCCAAAAACATAATAAAAATTTAGGTCCTAGGTCACTTACCTAGGACACACATTGCTCAATGACAAGTGTTATGTTAAATGGCATTAATGAATGTTTTGGGTTTTCCTCTTTGGAAAGTGTAAATAATTAGGCTTGGATTTGAATTAAAAGGGGCCAATTAAGGAAAATTAACCTCAATTAATTAATGAAACCCTAAATAAGTGTGAAAGTGTAAAGATACACTTTACAATACCACATTAAGGCACAATTAAGCCCAATTTAATTAATAGGGCCCTAAACTTGATGTAAATATGTAAAATACATATTACAACGCTAAATTAAGGCATAATTAAGTTCATTTTATTATTAATTCCTCAATTTTCCTACACGACAATACATATATATTATTATTTTAATATCTTTAATAATAACATATATATATATATATATATATATATTGATAAGTTTATATACAAAGTGTGTGTGTGTGTATATGTATCCAATTGATTTTTCATGTATATGAGGTATCTGTAAATGCATATATGTAAGTACTTCTACTTGCGTGTGTGCATACGCATATATGCATATACACAAGTTATTGTATATATACATTTAATGTATATATGTATCTATTAATATATATCAAATACACAAAGAACATATACCCAATATAGAGATTCAGTAACTTTAATTCAAACCAAAGGAAATTAAAAACCAATAAACAAATATTTCAATTATCCCAAAAGCTACGATCAAGGTGTTACTTATCGAATCGTGAACCGACTTGACTTGACTAACTAGGATGTGAGTGTGTGATAGCTCAAGTACATTAGGGGTTACCATACCAAACTCCTCTCCTGGGTGATACTTCCCCCTCTCTTATTGGAGGATTTGATCCTTTCCTACATCCAACTTACTACATCACAAAAGAAGTTAGTTGATGACATAACATGCTCAATTGTTATCACTCCTGGGTCCTACACCTACAAAGTATTCCAATCAATAACGTGATTATCTCCTGGCATGTACTTCTTAAGGTACGACACATGAAATACATTGTGCATCCTGGAAAGAGCTAGTGGTAAAGCAATTCGATAAGCAACAAGGTTAACTTCTTCGAGAACCTCAAAAGGACCTACATAATGTGGAGCCAGTTTGGATGACTTCCCAAACTTTATAGAGCTCTTGTGAGGCTTCACTCTAAGCAAAACCTTTTCCCCTACCGAGAAATGTTTGGGTACTTTTTTAAAATCAACATAACTCTTATGCCTATCATCAGCTTCCACTAACCTTTGCTTAATTACACTAACTTGATCCTCCATTTATGTTAGCATTTTTGGCCCAAGGCTTATCCTATCTTCTAACTTATTCTAGCTTATAGGAGTTCGACACTTCCTACCATACAATGCTTCAAATGGAGCCATCTTAATTGTGGAATGATAAAAATTGTTATATGCAAATTCCACCAAGGGTAAATAGTCTTCCCACTTGTATTGTTGATCCATGTAATAAAATTTCAATAGATTTTCTAACACTTAGTTCACCCTTTCAATTTTCTGGATGACATGTTGAACTTATGTTCAACTGCATCCCAAGTGAAGAAAATAGGGTTTTCCAAAACCTGGATGTTACACAAGCATCCCTGTCAAAAATAATCTTTTCAGGAACTCCATGTAATCTAAACACCTCTTGCATAAACTTTTGAGCTATAACAAGAGCTTCATCTGTTAGATTCCCTGGAATAAAATGGGCTACCTTGGCAAGCTTATCCACCACTATCACAATGGCATTATGCTTATTCCTAGACATTGGAAGACCTTGCACGAAATCCATGCTAATGGCTTGCCATTTCTTTTCTGGAACTTCATGTGGATACAAAAGTCCTACAGGGTGATGATGCTTTGCCTTCATCCTCTAACATTCTAACCAACTTGCTATAAATTTTGCATCATCCCTTTTCATTCCTTTCCATAAATACAATGGCTTTACATCAGCCAACAACTTAGTCACTCTAGGATGTCCAAAATAAGGTGCGGTATGAACTTTCTACATTGTATTCCTTAATTCCTCATATTCGGGTACATAGATTCTTCTTTTAAACCTTAACAAACCATCAGTTTCAAAGTGAAATCCTCCATACCTTGGATCTTGTTGATTATTAGAGAGTGTTTGCTTGACTTTCTCATAGTACTCGTCACCCTTGAATTTCTACAACACTTGACTCTTGAAATTATTTTGAATTGATATCATCGAGGATATATGTCTCTTACGACTTAGGGAAATTGCAACTTGATTTTCCTTTCCCTTGATATAGATGATATTAAAATCATAGTTTGATATCAATTCCAACTATCTCCTTTTTCATTCATTTAGATTTTTTTGGGTAAACAAATACTTCAAACCGTGGTGGTCAGTCTTCAATTCAAAAGGTATACCCAACAAATAGTTCCTCCACATCTATAATGCATGGATAACTATTGCTAATTCTAGATCATGTGAAGCATATTTTTTCTTGTAAGGCTTAAACTTCCTAGAATCATAGGCGATCACTTGCCCATCTTGCATCAACTCTCCACCCAGACCTTCTCCTGAAGCATTCATGATGATAGTAAAATCACCCTCCATATCTAATACTTTTGGTATTGGAGTTGTGGTTAAATTCTCCTTAAGTTGGTCGAATGCCACTTGACATTTTTCCAACCATTCAAACTTTTTCCCTTTTCTTTGCAATGAAATGATGGGAAAAGCTATTCTAGAAAAGTTTGTTACAAACTTCTAATTATATCCAACCAAACCCATGAAGCTCTGAACTTCTGGCACATTCTTTGGTACTAGCCATTCAAGTACTGCCTTAATTTTTGTTGGATCAACTACAATCCCATTAGCTGAAATCACATGACCCAAATATTGCACCCCTTTCTAAAAGAAGGTACATTTCAAGAGTTTTCCATAAAATTTATGTTCTCTCAAACATTGGAGAACAATCCCTAGATGTTGGAGATGTTCTTCATTCTTGGAGTATATAAGAATGTTTTCCAAGAAGACCAACACAAACTTGTCATGACAATCCCTAAATACACTATTCATCAAGTTCATGAATGTTGCAGGTGCATTTGTTAGTCCAAAAGGTAGGACTATGAGCTCATAATGACCATACCTAGTCCTGAAGGTTGTTTTAAATGTGTCTTCATCCTTGATCCTCAGTTGATGATATCCTGATCATAGATCAATTTTTGAAAACATTGTTGCTCCCTGCATTTGATAAAAAAGATCATCAATATGCAATAGTGGGTACTTATTCTTTATCGTTTCCTTATTCAACAAATGATAATCTATGCACAAGCACAATGTACTATCCTTTTTCTTAGCGAAGATCATTGGCACTCCCTAGGGTGAAACACTAGGTTTGATCAATCCTTTGCACAACAACTCCTCCAATTGAGCTTTCAACTCCATTAACTTTTTCATGGTCATCCTATACGGAACTTTTGATATAGGTTTTGACCTTGGAACAATATCAATGGAGAAATAAAACACTCTTTTGGGAGGTAACCAAGGTAGTTCATCTAGGAATACATCCACAAAATCTCTTAAGATATGATATTTCTCCATATTTGATTTTCCTAATTCCATCATCTCACCATACTTGGCTTCTTAGAGATCTTGGGGTCCATATTACACTACATCATCCTATGAAATGAACTCTTTGCACTCTTCTAGTTTTTCCATTTTCACAACAAAAATTTGGCAACCCTTCTTCTTAGCTCTATGCATTTGTACAGTGGAGATTCGCCACAAATTAACTTTCCTAAGCGTTCCTTGCAAGAATACCCAGTTCCCAAGTTCATCTAAACATTCTACAATCTTAGCATGGAAATCAACCTTGGATCTATGCTTCCACAACTAATTCATTCCTAAAATGACATTTTATGAACCTAGGGGGGCTACATACAAATTTACTTTCGTGGAGAAACCCGAAAGTCCAATCCTTGCTTCAAATAATATTTATCTACCTTAGCTCTTGTCTGGTTTGCATACTCAACAATCCAAGACTTTTCCATATAGCCAACTTTTCTAGAAATCTTACAGGCTACACTAGGAGAAATAATTTTTTTTGTAGCACTAGTATCAATTAAAATTGAAATAGGTGTGCCAAACAAAGTACCTGGGATTTCTATGGGAGTAATCTCATACTCTTCCTGCCATTTGTCTAGTGCCACTTGAATTTTTTGTTGGAACGTTGCTCATTGAGGAGGTAGAGGATTTATATGTGGTTATGTCCTTGATGGCTTGTTGGGACACTAACTTGCGTATTGATCTCCTCCTCATGTGAAACATCCTCTCACCGACCCCTTCCTTGATGTTGGCTTCCTAGAAATGACTTAATTCCTACTAGGGTTGTTGTTGTTGCTATTTCCCCTACTATATCTTCTAGATTCATTCCAATTATTGCAGAATCCCTTATCTCCTTTCCTTTGATAGTATTTCCCATCACCTAACTTCTTATGAGTTTGATTGGCTTGAGACCAATTAAAATTTTTGTCTACTTTCATGGTAGGTAGAGATAGATTTAAACCTCTTCTCTTGTTTGATAGCTTTTTCATACACTAAGTCCATAGTAGCAGGACCTTGTACGTCTACCTCTCCTCCAATTTGGGCATTAATTCCCAATATGAAATTTCTAATTTGAAACTGCTCGTCTTTCTAGTACTGAGGTACATGTTTGAGAAGATGAGTGAATTTCTCCTAATAATCATTCACTGAGGAATCTCCTTACTTTAAATTTTGAAAGCTTTTTAGCTTCTGATCAAAGTAAAGTTGAGGTAGCCACCATTTTCTAAAAATTTCCAAAAATTTGTCCCAAGTAAGACTTAAGGAACTTAATCCTAGCTCCATTTTCTTGTTCATCCACCAAGTGGATGCTTCAACATCTAGTTGAAAGGCTCCCCATACAACCTTGGTTATTTCAGAATAATTCCTAATCTTGAAATATTTTTCCATTTCCATGAGCCATGCTTCGGTTGCATCCCCACTGGTGGTTCCCTCAAACTTAGGAGGGGTGACCTTCCTCATATCTTGTGATAATTCATTAGCAATTTGTTTCCTCTTACTTCCCTCAGATCTTGTTTGGGATTCTTTATTACTATGATCGCTTGAATTTGAATGATCATTGGATTTCTCACCCTCCTCTTCATTTGGAACTTCTTGTTTTGGTCTTCCTGCTCCTCTTACCTCTTGCTCGAGGTGGCCAATTCTATCCCTAGTTTCATTCATCATAGTCAATATTCAATCTAGATTGGCCTCAGATTGTTTTGCGGGTTGACCCTCCTCAAGGCTACCCTTGGGGTTGGTTCTTATTCTAACCATTTCTACATAGTATTCCACCTGGAGGTTCCATTTCAATTAGCTCCTATGAAGGCTTACTTAACATCCTAAAAAATTTCAATAACCAAACATTCATATACAATAAAGTAAATAAATAATTCTTGCGCAAGTTTTTCAAATCATAATTTTTATTAAGATCAAAGGATTCCAATTATCCTTGAATTACATAGAGTGAATATTCAAATAGTCAAGGGGAGAATATCCCTCAGACTCAATTTTTGATGCATAACTAAGCATGGAACATATCCCTCAGATTGTTGTTCAAATACATAGTCGAAGGGTACATAACCTTCAAACTCACTTTCAGAAACATAATTTTGGGGGACATATCCCTCTGATTCACCACTAGAGGAAATTACAATGATGTCAAATAGTGAGGGTACACAAGGGTCCCTAAAAATTAAAATAGGACTAATACTCCACTCTGAGGGCATATCCCCAGAAAGTGGTATGGATTCAGACTTAGCTGGAGAGACAGGAGGTACAAAATTAGCTGCCTCCCGCATCTTCTTCCTTTCTTGTTTCACATGGGATAAGGCATGACTAATGGATTTAGTGTCACTAATCCATATTGCATTTCCATAGTTGGTTCCCACAATGGTCCTGACAATGGCTTCTCTTTCCTTATTTTCTTTGAGGTAGCACTCATTTCCAATCATTGACTTCTTTGCAGTTTGCTTGAGATGCACCATCCTGACACAAGAAGTCCAAACATTAGATCCTCATAATGTTGGATGGAAGACTAGCATAGTGAGATCATAGGTTCTAGAGCCGAACCTAGTAGCTTTGATACCACATGTAACAAGCCCAATGTTTTACCCATTATTTTCCCCTAAGTTTTAACCCACATGTGAAAAGTTTAAGTTTATCAACACATAGCAATAATATTTTTATATATTTTCCATTTCAATAACAAAGATGCATTTTTGAAATAAACCCATTTCAAATTTCCATTGCATTAATAAAGTAACATTACATAATCCCAAGTAATGATTACATTTTCAAATACATCTTTCATAAGATACAAGATCATGATTACATACATAGCTTTCAATAGCTTAATGGAATAAAGTACAAATGGTCTAGATGTATTTGCTGGCATACATCCTCTAATTTCAGCTGCCTATTGCATGAAGGAGAGCATCACCCAAGTGCTTTTCCTCCAACCACAGACTTACTGTAGTCCCCCACACATCTACCTTATTAGTAAGATGGCCCTACCCTTCAATGAAGAGGTTGGTCTAGTATATCTCATGATGATAATAGCCTATTCGAGCTTTGTGTTGTGTCCTACATATCTAGAGCTTACCATACAATGGATACCTTCCTACATCCATGACATTCCCAACCTAGTTATGCAACCCTGGCCCACAGTGAACTGACAATGTAATCAGTGGTAACTTACACTACTTTGGCCAAATATTTGATCATTATGTGAAACTCACTTTTTAAGGAGTGGTGTCTCACTTCTATGAAGTGGATGTCATATTTTCACCCACCCTATTGCTCAATTTGGTAAATTACATGACCATACTAACTCTTGATGAGTTTATTCCATAACATGATTCCATCCCAAAAGAATGTATTTTCAAGTGATATAACTGACTATCTAGGTTACTCCCAACCTTGGTTTAATCTAATCCTAGGAACAAACCTCATAATAATATACTAGTTTACATAACATCATAAAATGACATTTCCAACATGATACTTTTATATCTTACCATTTTTCCCAACATAACAATTAATACTATCATATATTTGACTTACGATAACCTAGATATTATAATAATATATTCTAGTTACTTTTGTTTCACAAATATAATCACATACTTCTAAATAATAGATATATGTATATTTAATCTAATATGATTTTACCTTTCAATATATAAGCAAACTCTATATAAAATGCAATCACCAATTCCTCAAGCACTTGCAAACACATGGCAATCAAATAAAAGAGAATAACAAATAAGAAAGACTAGCATGCCTAGATATTTCGCTTCTAATGGAGAAATTGATCTCAAGCTTACTCCCAAAGACTCCGCTTGCTGCTCCTATTTTTAGCTTATCCCCAATTCAAGTCTCTTCTCAACACTCAAAACTCTCACTAAATAGCTCACAAACACTCAAGAAATCTATCACTCTTCACTACTTGTACAAAAAAACTACAACATAATGGAAGTAAATGAATTCCAAAAGAATGAATGAAAACACTACGAGGTCACCTTCTATTCATACAAAATTTTGAAAAACTTAATGCTACATTTTAGCTCTCGTATTTGCCACCTTTTCCATCCTTTTTCCACCTCTAAACTGTAAACATAAATCCAAAACCAACTTCTCTTCTTAATCAAGTCGACTAAGCAATATTGAGTGAAATGTAGCTACTAAAAAATCAAAATACAAACACATATACAATCCCAAAAACTTGGCTTCTACTATATGGTTGAGTCACCTCCAAAAAACTATCAGCAATGGTTATTTTACCAAGTCAAAACATGGCAATGGCTTCCTATAGATTTTTTGCTTCCATCATGGCTTTTGTTGCTTGCCACAATTTGCTTCTGACGCCTATATTAGTGGCTTCCAGTCAAACACAATACAAACTCTTTTTGCTTCAACTTTAACGTGGCTTTGACCAAGTCCAACGCTTTTATCTGCTTGTGTGTGGCTTTTCAAATACTTAACAACTTTGTTATTTAAATGCATCTCTTTACTTTTACATGGCATAATAAATAAGCACATCATTTAGTTTATTAAATGTCATTCATAATGCATTCCATGTGCTTTAAACTATTTGCTCAATATTGTAGCAATCTCACTTGCAATCTTGCCCCAGAGTGAGGAAGATAAAGAGAAGAAAAAAGAAGTTGATGATGGTTGAGGTCCTCCTCCTGACGTCACTCCAGACCTCGCTGATGTATGGGGGAAAAAGATGGATGACAGAGACCCTCCTGGCTTTGTCGGCACTGCTCTAGCCGCTTGATGGCCTTTTAATTTTACATGTTTGTAATGTTTATGGATTTCTGAGCTAGGCCCAAGTGACTTTGGTTTTTGGTTTTCTAGGCTCTTCCCATGTAACTCTCGGGGTGTGCCTTCTTACCACCCGCTCTTTTTTTGTGAATATGTAACTTTATCTTTATTAATAATATAGATAGATGCCTATTCATCAAAAAAAGAATTGTACCAATAATCACTCTTATCACATATATGACTATATGTGTGGCATTTAGTTTATGTTGTGTTTAAGTTGTTTGCTTTATATAAGTGTTACATTTCTTATTAATTCACACTACATATGCGATGATATCTATTCATATATTATTCAATATATATAACCATATATATATATATATATATATAATGCCTAATCATTATAATATATGTGTATTAATGTATATATATTAAAACCATTCAATTGCCAATCATATACATACATACATACATATATATATGTGTGTGTGTACGTATGTATACAATATCAATACATACATATATACATATATTTTACTATTTTAACATCATTAATAATAACATATATATATTGATAAGTATATATACAAAGTGTATATATATGTCCAATCAATTTCTCATGTATATAAGGTATCTATATATATGTATATGTAAGTACTTCTACCTATGTGTGCACATACATGTATATGCTCATATACACGAGTTATCAGATATATACATATACACATATATATTTAATGCATATACATATCAATTAACATATATATCAAATACATGAAGAAGAACATGTATCCAATACATAGATTCAGTCACTTTAATTCAAACCAAAGAAACAACCAAAGAAATTTAAAGACCAATAAACAAACTTTCCAATTATCCCAAAAATTACGATCAAGGGTTTACTTACCAAATCCCGAACCGACTTGACTTAACTTGACTAACTAGGATGTGAGTGTGTGATAGATCAAGTTCAAGAGAATATTTTGGTTGCATGATTTTTTGAGTTAGTAATCGAAAGGAGATACTATGGAATGCAATAGCTCAAGCAAGGGCCACGTGAGGTACTACATAATCCATGTTAGATTATATGGTTAGTTAGATTATGACTTATAGTTTCTAGTTTACATTACGTTGAATGTTATCTATTGATTTTTGAATTGAAGTCTCTAATTTAAATTATGTTCAAGAATATTAAGTGGTGGGTAAACCCACAAAACTGGTTTACAATTCCAGTGAGGAAGGAAAATTGCAAAAAATGATCCCATACAAAAAAATTTGGTTTTTGGGGGTTCGAACAAACATTTGGTTCGAGCAAACCTCCACGGGGGGTTCACTCGAACCCCCCTTTTCCCCCCTTCTCCTCCTCTGGCACCAAAATACTCTAGAATTTTTCCATTCAAAGCTCGAGTTGAGGATCAAAATGGAGGAGACTTCACAGACCCAACTGGATGATGGTAGTCCTCAGAATGAGCTATCCAATGAATATAATTTTAATATGTTTCGGTTTTATTATGTATTTGTTTTTTAGTTTGATTAAACATAGGTTTTTCACCAAAAATCAAGCTCTTCATTCTGCACATGTGGAAAAATAGCAGATTATCAATATATATATATATATATATATCAATGCACTAGATATTGATGTCCTTGATCTAAAAATAAATAAATTGAATTTCGATACACAAAAAAAAAGTTATGTTGTATATGGTCCGCCTATGTCTAAATTGTAAGTGATTTGACTTTGAAACTTGATTAAGGAAAAAATATTCAATAAAACACTATGAAACCAATTGGAAGCACTAGATATCATAGTTACAAATCTAAATTTGAAAAAATTAGAATTTTATCCTTCATGGAAAAAAGTTATGTTGTATACGGTGAGAATCACTCCTTAAAAATGGTGTTTATTGAAAAAAACTAGTTTTCGAAGGAGATGGAAAAAGAAGTGCAATCTGATTCCAAAAAAATTGAAAAAAATATATTTAGAATCTACAGACAAAATGTCGCAAATCACTAGTTTGCATCATCTTCAAATTCCTCATAGCCGCTATAGGTGCCCAAAAGTGAAGATTTAGTTAGAAAAAATTAGTTCAATGTCCAGTTTGGCCAAAAAATGTAAACTAGTATTGTGAGGTCACCCTACAGTAAGTTGAATTCTAGGTTACACTATACCATAGAGAGTCACTAGTTATAGTCCATGAAATATAAGTACCCATAGCAGTTACGGTAACTAGTATTTGCTTATCCTGTTCTCTAATTAGGAATTATTTTCTATTAGGAAGATTTTAGATGTGTTTAATTTTGTTCTATCACTTGTACTCAGTCGATTAAGGAATTCTAGGATTCTCAACTATATATAGTGCCAACATCATCTCAAATTTATGATTCCCTAGTTGACAATTTAATGAAGCCCCATTTTGGAGAATGAACTGTTTAATTTGGTGATTTGTAGGTCTATTAAGCTACATCTATGATTATCTACATCAGTTAATTAGACATTAGGGGAAGCTCTACAATGTTGTGATCTAAACACTAAACAGTGAGATGTTGACCTAGTTGATGTTCCTTGATAGATTGATGCGGATGTTGTTCTAGTGAAGATGAGTGGTATCTTCTCTCCTAGAAGGAGGGAGCTAAAGTAGAATCCTTAATATGTGCACTACCAAGGCCTTCATGCATCTCACATAAAGAATCTTGTGCATCCTTTATATAAAATCACTTCAAGAGGTTTCCATCAAAGGTCTGCCAATATGATATATCAGCAAGGGGGATGAATTAGGAGGATGGATGCATAGAATTCAGTGAATCGAGTGAGTTGGTGAAATAAATGGATTGCATGGGGATGAGGATGATGGAGATTTATGATCAACAAGTTCACATCGAGATGTATTTCTTTTATAACTTTTGCAAATGCCTATAGTTATTATGAAAAGTGGAGAATCATTTGAGATCTACTTATGATGCTTTTTCTTCATTGTATCTTTGACTTTGGATTTTTCACAATCCAATAGCGTTTGATTGAGAATTTTACTAGAGGGCATTTCTTTATTTTTTCCTTTTTTGACTTTATTTTTTTTAATCTTTGATTGGTAAAGGCTTCTAGAACCAAATCTCTTCTGCAAACAAGCATTCAAAGAAAATGCATCTAACATTTTTAGGTTGTTTACAAACAGTACACATGTTCAACAAGGAAGAAGATAGTGTAAATGAGAGTTTTTGCAATATGAATGTAACCATTTAAAGCAAGTGATCTTTGGTTCTAAAGTATTAGACCACAACAGTTTTAAGTTTTTTGTTCATTGTGTCACAAAGAGCTCAAGATTCCAACATCTGTTTAAATGATATGAGAGGTCTTAGGAGTAAATTAAGGTTTTGTAATTTATTTTAGTTTTAAGTCTAGAATCTTGGAACCTCCAACCCAATTAAGCTTCTCAAGAAACTCATTGCCCCTTACATTAAAAACATGGAATTTAGTGATCGTGCAAGCCTCCCTAAGAACTGAATAAGTCATCCAATGAGATGGAGGGAGTTTAAATTCAATACTCAAATCAATCCATGATTTTAGATGCTTAATACATGATATATCATTAAAACATCTGACACATTTTAAATACCAGGTCTTAGTTGAGCAACCTTGCACTAGTAAATAAACAACAATATATGATTAAAAAACTACTAAAAACTGCATATAAATGACCAAACATGATCATGTGACCATTAGTAGTTTATTGCAAGTCATTTATAATGTGACCAAATTGATGACTAAACCATTTTTAGTCATTTATTGGTTGTTTTGATTGATTGATTTGGTAGTATATTTAGTCATTGATTGTTGTAATCTGGTCACTTATTTAGTCATTTTTTATTCATCGATATATTTGTTCGTTAATTTAGTCATTTATTGTTGTTACTTGGTCACTTATTTAGTCATTTTTATTCACCGATTTCTGTCCATTGGTAGTGTATTTAGTCATTAATTTTAATCATCAATTTGATCAATTTGGTAGTATATTTAGTCATTTCTATTTACTGATTTCATTGGTCATATATTTAGTCATATTTATTCATTGTTCATTGATTTTTGTCAATTGGTAGTATATTTAGTCAATTTAATTATTAATTGACGTCAATTAGTAGTATATTTAGTCATTTTAATTGACTCATATTTGGGGATTTAAACATAAAAAATAGAAATAGACATCAATCATCAATTGCACACAATATGACAGCCATTGGAAAGGAAAAATCATTGAACTTTATTAAAAGAAAGGTGTTCTTATAGCTTACACAAGTCTGAAATATTTATCTTGCTTGAAAAATGCTTAGAAATAGAGTATTACAATTTTTATTTTTAGTCACAAGACTAAAAATCTTCAAGTTACAATGCACATAAATAACAAGAAAGAAACTTCAAAAAAATTCTGCAATGATGGAAATGCATTCTTGGAGCCCTTCAATGTGAGCACATGCCCCTTTCATCTCTTAAAACTTCTACAATGTGGGAAATCTTCCTAGAGCAAGTCGTAACGTGTAGAATCCAAGAAGGAGAGTCTTGATCGTGTCCCATATATGAAGCTCTCTCCTTCAATGCAGTCAACAATAACCCTATAATCTTTACTCCTTTATATGCAACATGCCATTTGATATGAGCAACAGGGTGTTTCCTTTTCCACCGTGAATGAAGCTATGACTCAATACAACCAACAAAATTACTATTAGTCTCAATTCAGAAAGAATAAAATTGCATTGTATATTGCAAGTTTACAAAAGTAAGTCCAAACACAGTAGAAAGATAAATCAATCAAAAAATTGTAGTAACATATCACATCCACAAACATGGGAGAGCTATGCAAAATTGGAGAAATTGGCTTGGAAAATGAAGACAACAGGGTATTTCTAGATTCAAGACTTTTACTTAATGTTGTGGAATAGAAGAAAAAAAATCAATTATGTGCCACCATAGTGAAAAGTTAGCAATTGCATTTGGTTTGTTAAACATGGCCCCTGGTACAACTATTAGAGTTGTTAAGAACCTTCGAGTATGTTTTGATTTTCACACTGCATCTAAATTCATCTCCAAGATTGTTGCAAGAGAAATTGTTCTAAGAGATGTGAACCATTTCCATCATTTTAAACAGGGACAATGTTCTTGTGGAGAATATTGGTGATGCTAAATGAAACAATCTAAAAAATATGCTTGCACTATAATAATGTGCACTACATAAAATATCCAGTAATAACAAAGGGATATCCATCAAAGCATAACAACAAGGATTTTTTTGTCATATATAGTTACAAGTGCCCTACTAGACATACATGAAAATGTGGAAGCATAGACAAGGCAAGCGAACTATTTCAAAAAATGCCTCAAAGAAATGTGATATCTTGGAATGCCATGATTAAAGGATATGTTCAAAATGGGTTTTTTTTAAAAGTCCTTAGAAAATTTTAATAAAATGCAACCAGTGGGTGTAAAGCCCAACTCCTCAACCTTTGAAAGTGTCCTTCTTTCCTATGTGCGAATTGGAGCTTTGGATGAGGATATGAACATCCATCAAAAGCATATTTGGAAGTGGTTTTTATTAGATATTGTAGTTGCAAGTTCCACTTCGGATCACCAAAGCCTTCACAAAACCTTATACACAACCACAACAACACTACACGCTTATTGTTGGGCCTTCACAGTGATGCAGGGAAAGCACCCTGCATCACTGCGAAGGCCCAACAACAACCGTCCAATATTGTGGTGGTCCTTCTACACAACCACCACAACACCACACAATTGTTGTTTGGCCTTCGTGGTGATGCAGGGAAAGCACCCTGCATCACCGCGAAGGCCCAACAACAACCGTGCAGTGTTGCGGTGGTCCTTCTACACAACCACCACAACACTGCATGATTATTGTTGGGCCTTTGTGGTAATGTAGGTCGCTTTCCCCGCATCACCGTGAAGGCCCAAAAACAATTGCGCGGTGTTGTGGTGGTTGTGCAAAAGGTTTTGTGAAAGCTTTGGTGATTTGAAGTGGAACTTGCAACTACAATATCTGATAAAAATCCACTTCCAAATATGCTTATTCCTTAATGAGAAATAATCAAATGTTCATATAACTAGTTAGTTGGAAGAAAACTGGGAGATAACATGAGTGCTCATTTAGCAATAACAATTTTGAAAGTACCTTCCTTGAATGCGAGTGTAATTTAGGAAGTTGGTTCAGACACAAATTTGTCTCAGCAAATGGTACTTAAGCTTCCTCATAAATGTGGTGAGTGTGCAATATTTTCCTCCAAGAGAGTATCAAGGATGACAAGCTATCATGGAGCCATGTATCATCCATTTGTTTTCTCTTTACTGGCTACCATAGCAATTTGTTTTTGTGCATGTTTTCTATTCAAGGGACCCCCAAAAGTTAGTTCAATTCCATCATTCATGTGGGAAAACATTGGTTATGGTGCATATTAAAGCTGAGTTTCTTTGGTTGGGATGTTGGTTCTACATTTTTTGTTGCAAGAAGTTGGATTCTATGGATATCAAATCTCAAATTCTGCTATCAATATGTGCTACATCACATTACACATTCAACCAGAGAAGATGACAATTTATTCCATCAACAAATGAGGGGAGCCTTCTCATCAATGGATAAGCTATTGTAAAGAGCCCACAAATACTGATACAAGCTCTTGAGGAGTGACCTAGGAAGAATGAGAGCAAGGCTTTCGACCTTTCAAGGTTCTTGATGTGTGAATATTATCATAAATGTAAATTTTGAAATTGTGGCAAAAAATATGTAGTGTATATAATCATAAAGATGCCAATGGAAAAGCCAAGTATCCCTTAATAGCTTGCTCTTGTGCTGGATCAAAACATTTTGAAGCAGCTTATGTATTTTGCATAGGTGCAGACATTCTTTGTAAGGCTTAGTTTTGGGTGGGCACAAACATTTCACGACATACCTTCTTCCTAATTTTGGAAAACCATTAGAAATACACATTTGGGCTACAAAATATAGGGCACATATACTCTCAGTCATTGCTTCTCTGGGTGGTATGGAATTAGGTGGATACCATGGAATAGAGTACATTATACACTATCTTATGTATCGGGAAAACTTGTGTCAAGATCTGAGCATATAAATGATTCTTTTACTATCAGAACATTATACCTTCCATTCTCATTGTATCTATTATCATACCTCTTACTAACACTATTATTTTTATTGACACTATTATCCTACTGCCTTTGCAAAAGAGCTCCATTTGAAGGCATTTTGACTACATATTATGCACAACAAAACTCTACAAGTGCAACAAGATGTTTGCAAGACAAAATATGAATTCACCGAAACATTATTGTCTAAGCAACATAATATCTTCAAATGAAGGAGCACTATAATTGTGACTGAGAAAACGCTATGTAGGCATTGTTAGCACCGAGAAATGAAGAAGATAACACATTGAATTAGGTGACTGAGATCACTGAAAGGAATATCATTGTTAGAGAGTTGCAAACTGTGAATTGTCCCTTGTCCTATAGGACTGAGAAAGGAAGAACATTGTCAAATAGTGATTGAGTCATAACAAACAGTCTAAAAACAATAAAAGTTACTATCAAATGGTGACAAATATCTGTCCTCTAAGTCATTTGCACATGGTGATTGAGAACATAGTGAGTAAGAAGTAGAAGAGCATTGGATCATAGCACTGCAAAATGGTCATGAGTTATGCAATGAACTTCACTATTCTTTTGATCACAAAGGAGATCAAGATAATAACCAACATACTAATGTGCACAGAGAATGTTCATGGTGGAGTGCAAACTTCCTTACAAAGCAATTAACACAACAAAGTTTGAGGTGAATTAAACTTGTTATTTTATGCTGATATGGATATGTTCTAACCTATAGTTAATTGTTGTAGCATAACAGATAGGCTAAATAGTTGTTCATAAACCATTCTTTCTAATTCAAAATTGCTATACCTTATTCTAGGAGAAAATCATAGGGTGAGTCTATACATAAGACACCATTGTTTCAAATTCAAAATTGTTGGATCTTTCACAATTGTTTGCTTCATTTATTTGATCTAAGATAGCTTATTGTATAGAAGATGCTCTCAAAATCATAGTAAAGTCCTTTATTCCGAGAAGACTGTTCAAAATCTTCCCATCATAACAATGAACAAAAGCATCAGTCATTAACCTAAACTTTTCAAGAGTTTCATCAAATTCTACTTTTCCACTCTCTTTTCCATTATGAATTTTATTCCCAATTTCATCCATGAAGAACTTCCTCAGCCTGTAGATCTTACTATTAGCCATAACTTTACCAGGTTTCAGGGATAGCTTTGAGTTTTTACCCAAGCAACAATTGACAAAATTCAGCCTTACCAAATACAATGTATTGAAAAGCTCATTGAAGTTATTTTGGAAAAGAGTTCCTGAGAGTATACTGCGCAGTTTTGAATTAATCTTTTTGCATGAATTTCATATCTTTGATTGGCTATTTTGAGCTTGATGACCTTCATCAAGAATTAGCAGACCTAAGCTCTCTAAAAGTAGTTTTCCAATATGCTTAGCCTCTTTGGGAAGGATCACATTTGTCTCATAAGTTAGGTATACAAAAAGATTGTAGCCAATAACATGCACACTTTTTCTTCTATGCCACTCACGAAGCATCACCTACACACGCTTATGGACAGGTTGCTCATGGGCATGGAGATATCGAGAGGACAATGAGACATGTATGAATATATATGTATATACATCATGTGTATATATATCCATTGATAAAATGGCAATTGTTTATGTGTTTGATTGAATGAATATATATGTGTGTGTGTGTGTGAGATATATACATATGTACATACACATGTTGATATAGACGTATGTGTTGAAAAATGGGAATGTCCATATGAATATGTCGATATATGTATACGCACGTGTGTGTATATATATAAATGTTATTATATATGAAAAATTAACTTGACCTTATTCATTCGAATATCAAGTGGAATATTTAGAAAAACTTATTTGTCAAAGTGTGTGTATATATATATATATAAATAAGTGTTAAGTGCTTAAGGTTATATATATGTACATATAAATATATATATATATATATATTATGCTAATGGTTGATTTATGATAAAGGTCGTTTTAAAGTATAAATGCCATGGTCAATTGATTATGAATATAGCACTATATTTATCACCGCAATGCTAAGTAATGAAACCACATTTATCCTTATGGACAATAGTCGATGGAAAACATAGGTAATAAATCTGTTGAGTGAGATAATTGAACGAATGGAATAAAATTTTTCAACTTATAATAAGAGGCGTGTTGAGTCAAAGCACTAACAATGCTATTTATAAGGAGGTCGATTCATTAATAGGTGTTGATTGCCAAGTCTATGACCAAGTCGACTATTTGATACACAACCAAGAGGAGTCTTAACTTATTCTCTATTTTAAATAGCAAGCTTATAAATAGGAAATGTGTTGAATAGATGGTGTCATAATATGAATTTTGCATGTCTTTTAGAAGTCTTTTAAACTTGAAAGTCGATTTCTTGAATAAAGCATATGCATTATGAAATAGTCAAATTGTTGTGGCAAGAAAAGGGTCGATATATTGTATAGTTTTGGTGAGTATTATGATAGGAATCTACCACTTTTTATTTATGTAGTTGAGTCGATGGTTTTTGGCTGAGAAATGTCATAGCTTAAGCCTTGAATGTAGGTTGTAGAAGCTAGGTTTTTGGGTATAAATATGAGGCATTCTCACCTCATTTGGAGACATTTCTTCTTTGCCTCATTACATTGCTCCATTCTATTGTATATTTCATTGAGAGAGTTTCTTATATTGCTAAGAGTTATTGTGAGGAAGATTAGTGAGATAAATTGAGAGGGCTGTTTCTAAAGTTGATTATTAAGAGGAGGTCAATCTTGAGATCCAGTAGGTCCATTGGAAAAGTGTAAATCAGGCATGAGATTCTATTCTTTTCATATTTTATCTTTTAATTGAAAGATTGTTTGCCTTGTGTGTTTAAATTGGAAATTGCATTGTTTGCTTGAAGTAGAATCATATTCTATATGCTTATGGGAAAGGAAAAGACTTATCGATGTGTTTCCTTATAAGTGTTTGTACTTACTCCATAATAAGGAGTGATTTATTATCATCTATAGTATTACATACTAGGATTGACGAAATGTGAATAGCTATTAAGTTATTGCATGCAAAGTTAATTTGTAGACTTAGAAAGATCATATGTTATACCTAGGATTAGAATATCCATTGAAGGGGGTAACGTATGCTTTTTCTTATGATTTTATGGTAGAAGTGCCATTGTGTTTTGGGTAAAGGGAATAGGTTATTTTTGAGGTTAATGACTACCTATTGAAGTAAATTATCTATGCATAGTTTATAATGGCCTAAATTCATGACTGCCACTTGAGATACTAGGTGAGAATACTTTGGCCAAAGTAGTGTGATTTCCTTTTGCTCCACTATCAATTCATTGTGTTCCTTTTATGCATGATAGTTTAGGATTGTAGTGTCTACAAGTTCTAGTTATGTAGGGCACAACACTAATCTCAGAGTGGTTGTCGTTATGAGGTTACTCCACCAATCTCTTCATTGAAGGGTAGGGCCATCTATCGAATGATAGATGTGTGGGGGACCACATTTAAATCTGTGGTTGGTAGAAAAGTGCTTGAGTGATGCTTCTCCTCCTCAGCTGGCGACCAAGATTTGAAAGGAGATTCCTGGATTGTCTATATCTATTGCTTTGAAGCTCGGTTGAGCTATGTATGTATTTGTATACAACCTTTGGAAATATTGAAATATATGTGGAATATTATTTTGGAAATGAAAATAATAAATGGAATTTGTATGTCATTTGTTCTATTTTGGAAAAGAATTTTTTTATAGCAATGGTTATGAAACATAGTTTATTTACTTGAAAGTGAAAACTTAGGAATTTTACTTGCATGAACAATTGGCGTGTTACATATTTCCTTCTCATATACTAGGTCCATGGTGGCTGGACTGTGTACATCCACCTCTCCTATTTTCCTATTTAGAGCCATAATGAATTTCTTGATACGAAATTACTCCTTTTTGGTACATTGGTACATACCCTAAGAGACGAGTGAAATTCTCCCAATATTCATTCATTGAAATATTTCTTTGTTTCAAATTTTGTAAATCAATTTGCTTTTGGTCATAAAATAGTTGGGGTAACCATCTCTTCCGAAAGATTCTATAAACTCATTCCAAGTCCGTTTTAGGGAACTAAGACCAAGTTCCATCTTCTTGTCCATCCAATAGTTAGAGGCTTCCCCCGCTAATTGGTAGGCTCCCCAAACCACTTTGGTTACCTCTAAATAGTTCCTTATTTCAAAGTATTTCTCCATTTGGATTAACCAAGCCTTAGCCTCTTCTTTGCTAGTGCTTCCTTCAAATTTCAGAGTAATTTTCCTCATATCCCTAGATAATTCAATTTTCAAATGCTTCCTTTTGGTTCCCTCAGAATATGATTGTGACCTATCACTCTCTTGATCACTAGATTTAGTATGATTTTGGGAATCCTCTCCTTCCGCATAATTGGGAACTTCTTCTTCTTCATTGAGTGGAACCTCTTCTTCTCTTTCCTTTCCCCCCATTTCTTGTTCAAGGTTCCCTATCCTTGCATTGGTTTCATCCATGATTTCTAGAATGTGGTCCAACTTGGCTTCGACATTTTTTGGACCTTGTCCAACTTCTTGACTCCCTCCAAAATTAGTTCTTGTCCTAACCATTGTTTTGAGTAATGGTTATACCTAGAGGTTTATCTTAATTATATCCTAACATGATTTACTTAATGCAAAAATAAACATTCAAGAAAAGTAAACATTCTCATATAGGAAATTTCATTTAAAATATATTTTACACAAGTTTTGATAAAAACATGACTTTTCATTTATTCTTAAGGATTTTCAATATCATTTCCATTACATTAAATGGCTGTTTAGATAGTCAAGAGAAGAGTATCCATCGGATTCACTCTTAGATACATAGCTTAGTGGGGTATACCCATCTAATTTTTTCTCCTCTTATTAGCTCATCTCTATTCCAAAACATTTAGTATCCCTCAGATTTATCTTTTGACACATAGTTTCAAGAAACATACCCCTCTAATTCAATTCTTGAGGCTATAATGATAATTTCAAACATAGGTACAACTCAAGGGTTCCTAAATATCAATGTTGGACAAATACTACACTCCGAGGGCATATCCCTTGAAAGTGGCAAAGATTTTGACTTAGCCCGGAGAGAATAGAGGTAGATGGTTAAAGTTAGCTTCATATTTCATCCTTCTCTTCTCTTAACTGATCCATGAAAAGTGTGACTGATCGTCTCGGTATCACTCAGCCAAAAAACATTATCATAGTTAGTATCCTCTATTGTTCGAAAAATGGCCTCTTTTTCCTTCTTGGCCCTTAGGTAACACTCATTCTCAATTACTAACTTTCTTGCAATTAACTTGAGACGTACCATCTTGGCACAAGAATCTCCAAACATTAGTCCTATATAATGTTGGAAGGGAAAACATAGCAAGCACATAGGTTCTAGAGTTGAACCTGGTAGCTCTGATACCACGTGTAACATGTCAATTGTTCCACACAATAATTTTTTTAATGTTTTAACCTCAATTGAATAAACTATATATGCCTACACATAGCAATAAAAAAGTTCTTATAATTCAAAGACAATATGCACATCTAAAACAACATATATTCCAAACTTTCTATTTGCATTATAATTGAATAATTACAATTTTTCCAATACAATTGTTTATATAATCTTAAGACAACATTTCATTCATTTACAAACTTCTATAGAAATGGATAAAAGGAAACATACATAGCTCCTTCAAGCATCATTAGCAATAGTTATGAATGGTCCAAGAAGTCCCCCTCAAATCTCGACTATCAACTAGTGAGGAAACATATCACTCAAGGGGTTTTTCACCAACCATGGACTTATTGCGGTCTCCCGCACATCTACCACATATGGAAGATGGACCTACCCTTCGATGAAGAGGTTGGTAAGGTAGCCACATAACAATTTCCTTCCTAAGCTTAGTTTTGTGTCCTACATAACTAGAACTAACATACAGTGGCTACAACCTACATCTATGAATAACCTTGTCTAGTATGCTAAACTGGATCATAATGAACTAACAATGTAATCAATGGTACTTACACTACTTTGGCCAAATAATTCTTATAAAAGAAGTCATCTATTTCACACACTTTCCCTAGCTTGATTTGGATTTTGACCATTCATAAACTATGCATAGGCTATCCCCTCCATTGGATTGTCTGACCTTCAACCCCAAGAATAACCTATATTCAACTTATATTCATTATGACTCTCTTCCTAGGATCATACAAAGTAACACAAAACATTTCTATCTTTACACTTTACAATTTAAGCATTAGCTATTTAAGCTCCATCTTACTATAGTGTAGAATATTAATATAACACCTTCAACAATAATATTATGATAGAAAGTGTAAATTGTAAATGAAAGTGAATTAAGCATTCCAAGTTGCAAAGCTCAAATTGAACAACTGGTTTCCTAGCTTAGCCTTTTCCCAAAATCAACTTGTAACTCAACAATTACCACTTCTCTCAAAAGCTCTCTATCCAAATCTCTCTCAAACTTCTTACAAAACTCACTAACTAAGAAATGTAGATAATATAACGCAAAAAAAAACAAGAGTGTAGATATATGCGTCCCAAAGGAGGTAGAAAGCACCTCTATTTATAAAAAAATATGAGCAACTGCAGGCTACAAACTAGCTATCAAAGATTACACTTCTCAATCCAAAAGGTTTGACTCAACCAGAGAATGAAAAGATGGCAGCTAAAATCATTGCATAGAAAACACATCCACAACCATATTTCACAAGGAATGAGTCGCTTCACTCAATGGATAGCAATAATCTTAATCAGAAATGCAAGGTTAATGTTTGCACAGGTTGACTTACCTTGGCCAGCTTCATATTTGACTCTTTCTTACATTCAATTTGCTTCATATACTGATATTCATATTTGCAGATTCAAACTTCTATTTGGTTCACACTGTTCTCAGCTTGGCGCCACCAAAACATCATATGCCCTATTATTGCTTATTCGGTTGAAGACTGAGTCAATGTTGCTTTATGCACTCAGATTATTATTGCCTTCTTCGACTTGGTCTTGCATATTTCACTTACACACATTAGCTTGGTTTAAAACACCCATGCACACATATGCGCGGCTCATATTTGCATACTGGATAAAACATTTACACATTGCCATAGTTTATACGTGGCCTCAAAGGTTTATGCGCAACCTTTATGTGCTATCATTCTAATATCATGTGCCTAGTATAATATGCATATTATGTGCTTTATGTAATAATCAACGCTTAATAATCATTATATTATGTATATATATATATATATATATATATATCAACTCATAAATTCATTAAATACATCATTCGATTTTTGAATGTATAAACACATATTTCATATTCCACAAAGTAATATCGCATGTGCATATATACATATGCACAGATGTATACATATATTAATTCTCCCATATGGACGTTTCCATTACGTCGATACATACGTGCATATTAATGTATATATACGTATGCATATATTATATATATCATTGCTTTCATAATCAAACACATATATTTGCAATCATATCAACTGACATATATACATGAAGTGTAAATATATATACATATGTCACCTTGTCTGTTTCGATATTCCCATGCATATGGGTAATTCGTCCATGAGCATGCATGTATACATCTATCTGCGTATACTCATGTACGTATTTACTCATGTGTATGAGTTTATCATTGGCATGTACATATATACATATATATACATTTTGTATATACCTCATTGATTAAATATAAACACATAAGAAAAAACTCACACTTATCAAAGAAACTCAAACACTTAACCTAAATTAAGATTGTTCACAACCAACACTTCTTTAATTCATGCACAAACAAGACTAAGGTAACTTACCATTTCACAAAACCACTGAATCGACTTGACCAAACTAAATGTGAGTGTGTGTAAGTTCAGTTAGGTCTTATTAAGGGTTACCATACCAAGTTCTTCTCCTAAGTGATATTCCCCCTCTCTTCTAGAGGATCAATCCATGTGCCTGCATTCAACTTAGCACATTGCAATAGTAGTTAGATGTTCACAAAAACAATCATTCACATCATATATATTTCATTGTTAGAATCAACATCAAATTGAATTAATCAAATTTATTCATCATATTTCCAATGATACATATAAGCAAAGTACAAACACATATTTCTAACAAGATTACAATCACATTCACATATTCAAGTTTTTCAACCAACATAGTAACAATAAATAGGTAAATACACAATAGGGTGTAACATCCAACATCCACAAATGTGAAGTGTGACATGCATCGAATGACTCTCTTACACTAATAAATCTAACTAGTTGACTTCAAGAGTTGTAATAGCCTTGCCAAGTTCCACACTTTTCTAATGTGACCTAGTGAAAGTTGATGACTTAGCAAAGAAGTCTTTTAAAAATTTGAGTTTTACAACTTTGAGGGGCTCCCACTTGCTATTGAACTTTGAACTATATGAGAAAGTGTTATGATAGAGTGACATCTAACAAAGGCACCATCGATAGTGAAAAACCGTTAGTGAAGGAAAAAAGAACTATGCAGAAATCATAACACAATCTAGACATTTAAAGACTATCAAAGTTAGTCCAAAAATTATTCCACATATACCAATGTGGATGATTATTGATCATGATTCTAACCCCACTAACCATGTGATCTAACTTCTCCTTAATTTTTATATTTATGGTAAATAATTTCACGATTCTTAAAAATTATTTAGTTGCTATAAAATAGATGTATCTTTTCTCACGTAGATATATCCATACTTTATTATTTTTATTATCTTTGGTTATTGATTAAAAACTAAATTTAAATATGAAATTTGTTAAAATATTGTCATTGATGTCAAAGTGAATGAACAAAGTAATTGTCATTGATGTCAACAAGGAATTTGTTGATCAAAATTAATAAAAATATTGTCATTGATGTCAAAGGTATGGAGAGCATATTGCCAATCAAGGACAAAGGCCAAATGCCACTAATTGATATATATTAACCAAATATTGACATATATTCTAAGATATATACATGTAATTAAGATTATTATGAGTGAAATGAGTATGTTTTAAGAAACAAATATATTTAAAAAATAATAATTCCTTATTAATAATAAAGTAATTCCCAAAGTAGTAAGTAGCAATTAAAGTAAAAGCAAATAAAGTATTTTTAATTATTAACCTTGGTTGACCATGCTTGAAGCCTAAATTAGAGGCATGTATATAAACATATTATTGATCGCCTATGTTAAAAGATAATTTAGTATGTATTATAAGGCATGGATTATAATATTTAAAGAGGCACATAAATTAAATATTGAAAATAGCAGCGACTAATGGAAAATGATAGCGATAAATAATAAAGAGGCAATGATTAAATGGCAGTGATAAATAATGAAGAAGCAATGATTAAGTTAATTAAGTTTATGAAGTCAACAATCATTTTAAGAAAAACAACAATTAAATTTTGGATAATAAATAACATCAAATAAAAGTTAAAGTAGCGATTGAGATTTGTGAAGAGAAGTGTATAGAGATTTGAGAAGAAGAATAGAGCAGAGTTGTGTAAATTTTGTGAAAATATTATATGTATATCATTTGTTGAAAGAGCAATTTAAGAAGGGGAAATACTTTGTCTACTTTGGAGGTTGGTGTCTCATATTAGAGAGGTGGGTGCCTTATACAAAATGAGGTTGATGCCTCATAGTGAAGAGATTGGTGTCTCTTACTAAGTTGGTACTCAGTTGTGGGGATTGGTGTCTCTAGTGGGTTGGTGCCTACAAATTCTACAAGTGGAGATTGGTGCCTCCAGTGAATTGGTGCTCACAAATTGTATAAGAGGGGATTAGTGTCTCTGTAGGTTGGTGCCTATAAAGATTGTAAAAGAAATTTATAATTAGCTCTCTCAAATATAAACCAAATTTAATACAAAATGCGTCATTTAAACATATATAATTAATTACATACATCAACATAAATCCAAAACAAAATAAAAATACTATAAAAAATAATCATAATAATATCTTCTTAAAATGTAAATCTAAACAACCAATGAAGATTTTAAAAAATGCATTATTAATTTAAATAAACATATAATATTAATTAACTAATAAAACTTATTAGAAATTAAGTAGAAACCCCATCCTCTTTAATGCAATGGATCATATCTCTTCATTTATTGACACACTACACATAAGATGAAGTAGTTTTACTTAATTTATTTTTTAATTATATAAAAAAATCTAATTATAATTATGATTTAAAGTTTCAATTATATTTTAAGTTTTTTTTTTTAAATTATAAAATTTGAAAAATTATATATGAATTAGAATGGTTTGAAGTATAAAATTGTATGAACTTAAATTATTTTTTAATAGAAAATTTTATTAGTTTTTTATTAAAGTTTGAAGTCACATTTTATAATTTTATTTTTCTTATAAACTATGGTTATGGGGTTGTTCATATTTCATTAAAATAAAACTTATAGTGATGTTTTATTGGGAATGCTTCAAAAGTTCAATCTATCACCTATTACAGAGTTTTGAACAAAATGCTCTCATTTTATAGAGTTATGTCTAGTCTCCATCATCACATGGTAAGATCATTGTCCCATCTAAACCGTGGTCTAGTCTGTCAAGATATTATTTTGACATACTCCAAATTTTCAACAATAATCTCTTAGAATGGGTGGTGGCTATACTATAGTTTAGGCTTGATGTGGGAATGTAAATCTTCAGCTAGCTTAGTTTCTTTTGGCATAATTTATTAGATAATCTACAACTGAATTGGCTTCTCTATAGGTGTGCTGGGTCATGAAGGAATTTAAAGAGTTAGTATATGGTCAAGCCTGTAATAAAATGTTATTAATTTTCTAGTTTATCAGATTGTCATTTACAAATTGAGTTTATAATAATTATTCAATCACTTTCAATTTTTACTTTCTTTAATCTAAATTGATGAAATGTTTGAAGACCTAATACTAGCACATAAACTTCAGCCTCATTGTTCATTCCTTGTTTATTTTTTATTGATGTGACAACAACTAAATCCTCTTCTAAATTTGAGTTTATAATAATTATTGAATCACTTTCAATTTCTACATTCCTTAATCTAAATTGGTGGCATTTTTGAAGACCTAACACTAGTGCATAAACCTCAGCTTCATTGTTTGTTCCTTCTTTAATTTTCATTGATGTGGAAGCAACTAAATCCCCTTCTAAGTTTCTAATGATACAACCAACTTCAGATTGGTCTAGATTACCTATCAATAATCTATTGAAATTCAATTTGACCCAACCACATGGCAGTGATTACTATTTTATTTATTTTCTTAACTTGCTTGTGGACATCACTCCACTATACCCATAAACAAGGGGGCTCTTAATTCATGTCATTTATAGGTTACATCATAGTCCCATGATGAAAAAAATTGTTTTTTTAACTTTTTGGTTGATTGCTTTGTAGCTCAATTATATTCAACTTCAACAATTTCACTTTCCAATTTGTTGAGAAATGATTCCATTGTCATGACTAAGGATTGCAAAGTCCAATTTCTCATCGTACATATCTCCCAAATCAATAAAAATGGACATAATTTCCAAAGGCATGCAGATGTTTGAATGTTTATGTATGTTTGGTCATGATAGAAAGGGTTCCATGATATCATTTGGAAGAGCCAAGCTCCAATCGAACCTTGCATATAGTCGTTGCCAGCATTTATGTGCAAGGGGGCAACCAAGCAAAAGATTATTCACATTTTCCTCTTGCTCACACAAGACACACTTTGATGGACCATGATAGCCCATTTTCTTGAATCTATTTGTTGCTAAGATATTTTTGTGTTGTTGCCTAGGTAAAGGTTTCTCCAAGCTCCAACCAAACCTTGCATATAGCCATTTCCAACATTATGTACAAAAGGGCAACCAAGAAAAAGATGATTCACACTTTCCTCTTGCTCACACAAGACACAATTTGATGGGCCATGATAGCCCATTTTATTGAATCTATTTGTTGTTAAGATATTTTTATGTGTTGTTGTCCAAGTAAAGCTTTCTCCAAACTCCAACCAAACCTTGCATATAGCCATTTCCAGCATTTATGTGCAAAGGGGCAACCAAGCAAAAGATGATCCACACTATTTTCCTCTTGCTCACACACAACACACTTTGATGGGCCATGATAGCCCATTTTCTTGAATCTATATGTTGTTAAGATATTTTTATGTGTTGTTTCCCAGATAAAGGTTTTTTCCTTTGAAAAATAGTGTTTGTGCCAATATAAATGTCCCTACCATTCTTCATTGGCAATAATCTTCACCTCCATCTGATAGCTCAATTTGACTAAATATTTCCTTGATTTAGTGCAATTCCATTTTATTCTTCCCATTTGAAATGAATATTTTCCATTGTTGCATTATATCCATTAGAAGTCATTGCTAGCTTTTGTGATCCCTAGAACCTTAGAATCCTTAAAACACCATTCTTTGAGTCCTTCATTATTATTTAATATAAGGTAATCCACCACCTAAAATTCTCATACTTCTTTGGTTTTTTGTTGCACCAAACTCAGCTCCTAATTCCTCTCTAGAGAAGGGATTTTGAATGCCCATTTCTAATCTCTCACTTTATGTGATTGGTAATGATTTATTTTGGAGTATTTTGGCCCATTTAAGATGTGCTTTTTTGTAGAGCTTCCAAATTATCTTAGCTCCTAACATCCTACTTTAAATGAAAAGTCTTCTTATATCAGCCCCACTATCATTCTTGGGTTTGCAAAATTTACCCCACACTAGCAACAGTATTTTCTTTTCTTCTAAGGTTCCTTGCCATGGGAGATTCCTTATCTTTTGTTCCACTCTATCAATGATCTTTGGAGGCATTTTCAAGAAAGACATAAGGTAGATTGGAATTGTTGATATTATAACTTTCTAACATAATCATTCTTCTTGCTAACAATGGCCATTTTCCTTTCCCAAGTTTCCATCTTGTTTGAGCATGATTCTAGTAGTGGGTTCCAAATTGGATATCTTCCACAATCTTTGAAGATTGGGATATAGAGTGTTCCAACCTTATATTCCATTTTTTTTACACTTCTGCCTATTTTTGTAGGTTGGTATGAAAAAAATTGATTTAGTAATATTAACTTCTTAACCAGACGGAGGTATAATTATTTAGTGTTTTCTTTACTATATTTTCTTCTCTTACAAGAGCTTTCCAAAACAAGATTGTGCCATTCATAAACTAGAAATGGGCAATGCAATTAATGTTGTCAGTAACCTTTGTTCCTTTCCATATTCCAAAACCTCCAAAAAATCGTATTGTTCTTCTAAGTGCCTCAACCATAAATATAAAGAGGAAGGGGGAGATAGCGTCATCTTGTCTCAACCCTCTAGAAATATTGAAGAAGCCTTGTGGGTTTCCATTCACCAATATAGAAAACTAAGGGCTAGAAAAACAACTAAAAGTCCAATTCAACCATTCCTAGCAAAATCCTTATCTTTCCATTATTTTGAGTAGGAACCTCCAATCCACCCTCTCATATACCTTCTTAATATATAGTTAAATAATTAGTATGCCACTTGTCTCAAATTCAGTGATTGAGTGTATAGCTTCATGTGCCATAATTATTCCATCCATAATTGATAAATGAGAACAAATCCACTCTATTTTTATGTATGATCTCTAGTAGGATCAATTTTAGTTGTTTGACATGGCCTTGGAGATGATTTTGTATAAAGTGTTGCATAGTGATATATGTCTAACAACATCAAAGGTTTTTGTAATACTCTTATAAAGGAGGAGGGTGATGAATGTGTTGTTGATGTCGTTCAACATGGTTTGTTTCCTCCTAGATTCTTCAATTGCTTCTCAAACTTCCTACCAAATAATATGCCAACACTTGTGAAAGAAACTTGTTGAAAAACCATCACGTCTAGGTGCTTTATTTGGCTACATGTGCCAAACAACTAATTTGATTTTTTGTGTGATTGTATCCATTAGCATGTTATTTTGTTCATCTCGTAAGACTTCTAGTCTATTGATCAAGAAAAGATTATGTATTCATAGGTCAAAACCCTCCCAATTATTGAGCAAGTTGTGGAAGTAGTTCACAACTTACCTATCTCCATAATGTTGTTGTAATGGGTGCCATCTTTATTCTTTATGATTGTAATTCTCTTGTATGATCTAACCTTGGTGGAATTTTGGAAAAAATAGTATTCCATTTGATGAGCACACTATGATACTAAGAAGGGGGAGGGGGTGACTTAGTATCTAACCATCTTTTACTTTTCAAAAACTTAACCAATCACAATAAGAACATTCAAGTAAGATCTAGCAATTAAGAACACAATGTGAACACAGGATTTACATGGAAACCCTTTTGAGAGAAAACCATGACACAATATTGTGTTTATATTATAAAATAATCGTCTTCTTGTAGGCTCCAACCTATTATTAAGGTCTCCAATCTCTACACAAACTGACCCTCAACTCAGCAAGAGGCTCCAACCTCTACTTGGTAGACTCCAACCCCCACACAAACTAAGCTCCAACCCAACAAGAGGCTCCAACCCCTAGTTGATAGGCTCCAACCTATTGGAGGCTCCAACCCCCACAAATATGATACAACTTTTTTACCCTTACAAATTTGATCACATCCTTCACATAGTCCTCATCCAAACACGAATCTAATCCAACTACAAATCTGCTCCACACTTGAATCTGATCCACAATCAAATAACAATCTTCCTTTCAAATCTAACCACACACTTCCCTTCGAGTCTGATCTAAATCATGCATAATTCATTTATACAAAACTGATCATAATCATGGCATTATCTTCACATAAATTTATGCCTTACAATCTTTTCTAATTCTCTTTACAATCTGCTTACTTTTCACATATATTTGTTATATATATTTGCAATTGTCCTTCACACATAGGCTGCATATATTCTTTAATATGAATCTGGTATACTCTCCATTTCTGCCCTTTTTTCTCTTCTATATGTGCTTCTTAAACTCAGAAAATATTCATTGAAATTGTTGCTTTTAAACTCCCAAACCATCATTTATTTATATCTCCTTCATAGCTCTTCTAAAGAGAGGTGGCCATTCAAAATGTAGCAATCCTTCCATATAATACTAGTATTTTATTTATTATTTATTTCTTAGTTTTTGAAAAAAAGTAAAATTAGTTCTGATACATTTTTAGAATGCAATATTATTTCTCTTAGGATTAACTCCAACTGCTGTGGATTTAACAATTCCTTGGTAGTTTTTCTCAATGAATTCTGCTTCTCCCATCACTTGTCCAATCTTTTGTTGGACTTCCAAACCAATCTTGCAGCACTCCTCTATTAATAATCTTCAATGCTTATTTATAATTGTTTCTTCTTCAATTCTTAATGTATCACAGCGTTTTGGACTTAATGAATTATGAATATTAATTGCATTGCTGTCATAAATCAAATTTTACTTTAATTTTGTCTTGAATGATTTCCAGAGCTTATGAATCCTGAGAGCATCAGCATACTGAATTTAGGACTCCATTCCACTGGAATCATGGCCTCAATTTCTATAGATAGCCACTATTGATTAAATTTGGCTGTTGTAAATGGATCGCTTTCATGTGAGCCTACTCAACCTGTATTAATAAATCCTTTAACTTCTGCGCCACCTGACGCCCCATTCTTCTTATTTTCCTCTACAAAATGATATACCTTCCGGTTCATACATCACCGAACCTTTTAGGTTGGCCTGAGCAAATTCCTGAATGGGCTGGGAGGGATCCCCAGGCCTCTGTCTGTGTGTTTCCTCCATTCCCATGATGTCTCCTTGGGAATGAATGTGTTTGTTGTTTTATTTCCTGGCTCCTGAGAGGGCTCCCCTTGAGGTCACATTTATCTTGGTTCATTCTCATATTATCAACATCCTCCTCCTGATCCAAACCTCTGCCTCCTGTCCTTTTCTCACCTAATCCCAGAGGCTCCTTCCTGAGAAGTTTCATGATCCATCTGTGTCCCCACATGGTTCCATCCCACCTTCTTCCAAAATTTTGGTGCCCCAGCTCCCATGCTTAAAATTGATCTGCTTTAAATGGCCCCACTTCAGCCCCTCCTCCCTCCACCTGCTCCACAGAAAGAGACAAAGCCTCCCAGGGAGTCTTCTGAAACCAAACCCAGAGGGAATGTCCTTTAAAACTGTTAGCCAAAATTTGTGATCTGAGCAAAGGAAGCTACTCAGTTTTGCAACCTCCATTCTTTGTAATTGAGCATTTCCCTCTCTGTTTGACTTTAGAATTGAGGTTATTTGTTCCTATGTACAAGTTTTGAAAGCATCCTATAGGGCCATATATATTTGTAAGGAAGAAAATTTGCTTTATAGAATGGCTTAAAATCTTACATACTCGCCAATGATTGTTGGCTACAATTACCTCAATCTAAATAGTTGAAGGATTGTGAAGTACTCCAAGTTCCCTAAAGGCCCCATTAGCCTCCACAAATTCTCCTTGCCAATATGGCCATTTTGGCATGAGTTTACTAGCATCTATTTTGTTTAATTTTGTTTCTTAAAAAATGAATGTATTTTCTTTTGATACGTCCATCTGATGCTTTGTCAAGCATCATTTGTTAAGGGCATTTAAGCCTCTAACATTTCATGTGACAATTTTCCTTGGTCAATGGGAAGGGGAACTCCCTTCCAAAATCTCAACACTATGTTGTTTATTTGCATTTGACCATCTATAGATCCATCCTTTTCTCTCAATTCTTTATTTGTTTTCCTCCCCTTGATATTTCGGTGCCACAATTTGGCTTACACTTCTTTGATCCTATTTGACTTGTCAATCTCTCTTCAAGAGAGAAAATATCCATTTCATTTTATGAATCTTCCCCTTCTAACTCTGGGTCTAGGAATTCTATACACCTTAGACCTTTGTCATGAAAATTAGGGGTTATTAGTAATTCCAAAGAATTCTAGGACTTATTCAAAGGTTGTCTTTTTTTTTTTTTTCCTTTGGGGTGCAAGTTTCCATAGGCTCTTGATTATTACAAGTATCCTCCTTTTTATTTCCAAAAATTGCTTAGTAGATTAAAGAGTGCTCTGAATTCATTTCACTTCTAACCTTTTCCTTTTGATTGTTGTTGGGAATAGTCATTTGCTTGCTTTTGAAACCCTTGAGTATGTGCTTGTTTATCACACGTACTACATGGTTTTCTAGTCATTTATTGACATAGCCTTGCCTCCAAGTTGATCTCAATTGATGAAGGAATAGGGTTTGCTATATGAATGCTCCTAGGAAATTTCCAATGTATGCTAGGTTGGCTCATTCCAATATTCTACTGACAAGTTGTAAAGGTTAATCCGCATTGGGGTGCAAGAGATGGCATGCTTTAATGGATCAAAATTTGGGATCCAATCCTTCAAATAAAACCTTACCTTGTCCATCATCTAAGGCCCAAAATTCAATATTTTGTGTGTCCTCCATTTCACACACCAAAAAGAATCCTTTTGGTAGTTGTCTTATCCTTGTATTCAATCCCCAATGTTCTTCCACCCAATTTTGGAGTCTTTACATGGCTTCCAAGCATTTGCCCATTTTAGGAAAAAAAGTCATTTTTTGCAATTTCCTCCTTGCTCCAATTCCTCCTTTGAATGTACACTGACTTGAATTCTCTCGTCTTCTCAATTGGATTTGTATCTGCCTTGATTGCCACATTTCTTCACTCTAGATTTTGCTTCCCTTTCCAACCACATGTGGAGTCCCATTTTCTCCTAGTAGTTAGGGCATCATTATTTTGAATATGGCATGTGTTGTTGGCATGTCTCCATTGATAATCCTCATCATTTTCCCTCTATTGTTTTCACCATGTATATAATAATTATTTTGCTCTTTCTTTCTATAACCAATTTGCTTCTTCTCCTTTCCTTCATTTTTCCTTCCTTTGTATTCCTTCCATCAACAAAGAATCAAGTGTGAAATTGGTTTTTTTAACACTTTATAATATATTATTAAAATAAATAATTGTATCAAGTTTTACCTCATCTTAATGATAGATCAAAATATTATCTGAAATGTTGATATAAAAACTAACATAATTTTCTACCAAAAAATATTCTAATTCATTTACATGACTGAAAATATAATACCTATAAACTCACATATCATAACTCCAGCCTAATCCAACATTATGATTAATATTTATGATAACAAAAACAGCAGCACAATTAGAAATGTCTTAAATTTATAAGTAGGTTTAATATTACTTTTTTAAGAAATATCACTACTTTGGGTTTAATATTATTTTTATCATATTTATTATCTTTGAAGTTCTTATGACTTTTCCTCTTTTTTTCTTAGTTTCCGATCCCTCTACCTTTACCCTCTTTATGGAAAATAGTCTGCAACTATGATAAGTGTTATCCTCTTCCTGATGATGGATCACAGAGTGTGATCTGAAATGTTGATACTAAAAATCTCTCCACAATTAACATTCAGAAGCAATGTTAAACTGTCATTGACTGTTTGACCATTTAACAATTTGTATTTATTATGGACTGAAAATATCATGTCTTTTATTGTCATTGACTGTTTGACCATTAAATAATTTTATGTTAAATTTTAGAGTATACTTTAGAAGAAAAGTTGAGCAAAACAAGTGCCTGATGTTTTCATTAACAATGATCCATCTATACATATAAACTTATGTTTTTCAAGTTCCTGATAATTGTGTGATATTATTTTCCATGTTCTTGTCTTGCAAATAGAGATGTTCACCTCAAGCTCTAAAACAAATTCCTCCACTGTGCTTACTGCAGGGGTAAAGATAGGATTATCATTCAATACTCTATGGCCTCCCGTCCAAGAAATATCTCGAATGCTGATAGAAAATAGGCTCATTCCCCCATGAAGTCCATCCAGCAGATAACTCCCTCGCAAAAAGTTCCAGACCCCTTACAGGTTTGGGTCCTGGTGCATAGTCCAAAAGTAAGTCTATCTTGAAGTAAAGGAAAACATGAGATGTGGATTTGTATGCATTTAAGAGAGAAGATGATCATGTATCTTAGCTACCATAATATTTTCCCTTTGTGTTTTGTGGAGCAGCGGAAAAACTTAGTATTAGTTATGTGAGGAAAACCTCTTTCCTTCAAAAAGAAGATTTTCAGAGCAACAAAGTCAAACAAAGCTCATCTGCATGAAAAAAGGATACTTCCTATTGGTGGCTTTCTTGAGTGATCACCAGGAACACTAATTACAACATGCTTATCCGGAGGCATCTTTGCAATCAGTTTGTGGCCCACATCATTTCCCTGTGATAAAACTTGTATGTTAGATTGTGAACTAAATAAAATGCTTATAAAATTGTGCAGTGAAGAAAACTGCATATTGTAGAGTTCAAAACCTACTAAAAATTTGCTCAAAGACGATTCAATCACTTTCACTGGACTTGTGAAGGCGGCAAAGAAGACTTACATAAAAGTTATTTAAGTTATCAAAACAGGTTTAAAAACATATATGCAAAGAAATTGTCAAAGCATCATTCCAAGTTTCACCTTCTGACCTGCTTATGAATATAACCAATAAGAATGCATTCGTAAGGCTTATGGTGAGCCAGATCCAACTTGCCTATCATGTGCCCATCTTCTCTCACCTATTAAGACAGATTCATGAGTTCCAATGGTTACAAGAAACAACAGAAATTTGTTCCATATAATTCTAAGTTCCTAACCATGCACATCAGCATTCACTTGTGCAGATGGTGTGCAAATGGCAGGAGCTATGATGAATATACACAACCTTCAACCAATATAAAGAAGCAGCATATGTGATTCCCCATGCAGGAAAAAGATCCTTCTCAACAAATGTTCGCAATTTCTCTCTATTTGTTACCCAGAGTGCTACAAGTGCCCCTTCCGGATGTGCCAATTGCCTCATAGGAACAGAAAATAAGTATCTATTTGGCAAAGTTGGATATCTGCAGAAAGAGATGGAATTACAACAATTACAGATCCCAATCAGTGCAATATATGGCATCATAGCATTCTATTTAACAGCACTTACACAGGCTTGTATAAGTATAAAAAAAAATCAATTATCTGGGTTTAATAAGACAGGAAAAACTCAGCAAAGAATTGGGTGCTAAATAACAACGTACTGATTATAAAAACAGAGAAAAAAAACTAATTTTGTTGTTTCATGTCAAATATCACGTGTATATAAAAATAGTTATGCATTATAAAAATTCATCATATAAAATTGCAAAGGACTTTTAATAAATCTATTTAACTTCACCTAAGAGGGTTAATGTAAAAAGCATATGCTTACTAAAACAGTGGGTAATATTGTCATGAAGCATGGCCTACCATTTAGTAGGCAGCCCTATGTTCTATTACCTAGCCCTTGTTTTGATATAAATGAAAAGAAAAACCCTCATTGTGGTTTAAAATCTAACTTCTAAAAGAAATGGTTTGAAGTAAAACTTATACAAAATTTTAAAAACCCTAAACCTGTTCCAAAAATGTTGAGTCAGCTCTTTGCCCCTTTCTTTTTCCATTTAGGACTCTAAATGTAAAAGTGAGCCAAAAAATGATATATATAAAACCAGCTTTTTGAAAAACTCAGCAAATGCAGCAGGTTGTCACATCCCTACGTCACCCACTTCCACAGTGGATGACTGTGGAAGAAAAGAGAGAAATTATATATAAAAAGGGCATGTAAGAGAATAGGATGGACGAGACAATAGAGGTATGCACCTCCGTAAAAATTTGCAGAACAGTAGTCAACGTGGTAAGGCCAGTATGGACACCACGTGAAAGTATGGGACTCCACAACGTTTTCCAGCATTCCCCAGCTTGTGCCATAATGAGAGCTTCCGGACAGGCTATGGACTGTCAAAAAAGTATAAAAAGAAGGTAGGAAGAGGGCACACAAAGGGGAGAAAAATAAATAAAATGCAATTGACAGGTGTAAATGCCAGAATCTAGAACCTGGACTGTGTCCTTGTATGTGCTACAAGGAGAGCTCACGTAGGAGGTATGGGCATCCATAAAATCATAAAAAGATATGTGAATTTCAAGGAGAGGGATAGGGAAGAAGAGGGCAGGAGGGCGTGATATTTTGGAGAAAGGAGGGAGAGAATGAAAAGTAAGGTGTGAAGAAGAAGAGAAAAGGCAGAGAAGAGAGCTCATTGGAGAGGCAAGACAAAATGGAGGCGATTTTGGACCAGTTTGAAAGTAGGGAAATTAAGGAAAATATGTTAAATAGGGCATAAAAGAGCAGAGTGTACACTTCTTTAATCTGCAATTTTGGGTGTTGTTGGTGTAAATTTTAATGATCAGATTAATGCACAGAAAATTAATTCAAATCAGATGCAAAGACACAGCAGATACCCAGGGAAAACCCTCTACTTGAGGGAGAAAAACCCAGCAACAATATATCACTTATATATTGAATTGTCACAAAAATTATCTCCTTACAAGAGGCTGATATGCAGGCCCAAAATATACACCAAAGAGTGATGCAACACAGAACTATAATGCTGATAGAACTCAGCCTCAAACAATATACTCTCCTATAGAATTCGCTTTCACTTCTAGATGATTCGCACCTAGACTTCAATGTATAATATCGAACTGAACTTGAATTTTGATGATGAACAATGAGAATGCCATCGAGTATAAATACAAACTAGAGGAGAGGACATGTCTTTTCCAAACACCATGTCGGCCAGCATCAAGAAGACGTCTCTTTGAAATTTGCGCCTCTTGTATCAAGGTTGGCTTTGTTAGAAAATCGTGTCTCTTCAATATTAAATTGTTTGCTTAACAAATAGAAGTGTCTTTAGAAATCGTGCCTCTTGACTCTTAATAAATTAAATAGCTTGGGGCTATTATTTAATTTATTGCACATAAGGAGATCGCTGGAAGATTACTTCTGACGCTGCATGTTAACATCAACAGTTGGGGAGAAGAAATGTGGTTTCATGAAAATGCAGAGATTGCAGGATACTCATGAAATGGATTTGTTGAAAAGACTTCAGAAACTTTCAAACAAAATCAATTGGTGGGTGTGCAGCCAAATTCTACTACCATTGCCCACAACATCCCTGCCTGCGCCACTATGAGAGCTTCCACAGGTTACAGATTACCATCAAAGCATATAAGATGGACAAATTTCAAAGAGGATAGAGATGTGTTAGGGAGTTTTGTTCGATAACATAGTTGCAAATTCCTTCAAGGATGCACATGTGACGTGAACTACTTCACAGTATGCCTGACAGAAACAAGGTGTCATGGTTTGCAAGTCTTGGCAGGATATTCACAAAAGACCTTGGAAACATTTGAGGAAACCTTGGACGTATCCTCCTTGCCAGTGCCCAAATGAGAACTAGGAGCCACCAAGTAAGATTCCCAAACCATGCTATTATTATGCATTATGTGAAATAATAATGGATTGTAAATGATTTAAACACTGTCCAGAATAATCCACTATGGGATGGGTGTCATGTAAGAGATTTATTTGATTATATTGTGATTGCACGAGTAGATGAATGATTGAGAACCTTCAAATTAAGGTATATAGTTTCTTGTACTTGAGGGCATTCATTTCAATCTTAGTGAACTATCTCTTGAATCATGATCAAGTTTTGGTATGACTTGGATAGTTATAAGTCATATATTTGATTTAACCCTTGGGGTTGTTTAAACTAGGAGCTAGAGTCTTCATTTTTTTTAGTAGGTAATACACTATTGATAATTGAACAAGAAGAAAGGGAGTTAAAAATATTAATGACAAGGATTGTTTGAAAAATTGTATAAGATATTGATCGCTATTATTGGAAATGGGGAGATATGATTAATGATTTTTCTAATGCCGTTTAATTGATAAGATCCTTGAGAGTATGTTTTGTAAATACCAATAAGTATGTTATTGTATTCAACATTGGGTTGATAACTAGATGAAGATTCACTTATATTATTGTACCTAAGGGGTGTTGTTCATTCTTGGGAGTTAGAAAAATAAAACCTTACATGGATTTTCCTAGGAATATAGCTTTTGGATGTGGTGATTATGATTACAATAATGTAAATTCTTGGCATAGTGTCTTGGTTTAGTGATGAATATGATTGTGCAAACAAAGAGAATATCTTGTTAAGTAATCAATCTAACCTTTGTATCACAGTGATGACCTTATAGGATATTTTGGAAAAAAATTAAAAAATTATCAACTAAGAACTTACTATAAACAATGGTTAATTATTTGAATAACTCTATGTTCGAACTTTAGGAGAAAAAAGATGGCAAAGAGTCGATCAAATCTTTAGCTGCAAGATAACCTTAAATATGAACCAAGAATCAGATATAATGAATGTGGGCCTTGGATCTTGGTTGCATAATATTGTAAGGGTGACTTCATTTAGTGGCACTACAACCACACTTACTAAACATGTTTTTAATGCTGAAACTCAACACTTTTGATAATCAACATGTTTTTAATGCTGAAACTCAACACTTTTCATAATCCGTTGATACCATGGTAAATGCTTTATATGGCTACATGATGTCTATAAACCTCTTAAATGCGAGAACCTTGATACTAGAAATATCATGTGAATGAAAGAAGGATATTAGATCTATTGTGAACCGTAATATGGTCGCATACTATAGATGGAAGGTACCTATCATTTAATTTGATTACGTTGTTGAAATTAAGTTAACAAATAAACCTGTGAGATCATGCTATCCAACATCTCTTGTGACCTTACTGTTGACCATCACGGTCATATTTAGTAAAAATAAATTACACATTCAATGAACTAGACTATTATAAGAATATGGGGTGCTCCATAGGGTAAAGGAAAACTAGAAGATCAAGAATATTATTAGTAATATTATTAATGGGTTATGTTTTCATGTATTGGTCTAATGGATATAGTGTTGCCAAGTTTCTTAAGTAGGATTCAAGCATCGATTATAACTTAAGACAAGCTCCTAAATACTATTGCTTGTCCTTCGAAGGTATCTATTGACCCCTTGAGTATAAGAGCCTCAATATTGAACCTATTATATGAGTTTCAAATGGAAATGATTTCCTATGGGTTTGTGTGAACCAAGGTAATTTGGTATTAAGTAATAAGCCTAGCCGGGCTAGGTCAATGAGATGAAAATATAAGAGAGTTGGGATGTTCAAACAAGATTATAAATAAACTGGGTGGAGTTTGATCCAAGACCTTGATATACTTAATGGGGAGTGTTAGCAAAACCTTGGGTTATGGGAATCTGTGTGTAGGTCCTTGAGAGACCTTGTGAGGAACTAAGTGTGACTTTGATCCGTGTGGAAGCAGGTACGCAGGCAGTCCTTGGGCGAAGGATGCCCCCGTGACTTCAAGTCCATAGGGAGAAGGTCTAGGGGGAATAAATCTTGGACTTTGGGGTTGTTCCCAATTGGTTTGACCTCTCTTTAGTAGGCTTCAAATGAGGCCAAATGGGTATTAGATGGGTATGAACGAAAACCTGATAACTTGTCTTCAATACATAATGTCTGTCTAAATAGTAAGCCGAAGGAAAGGAATGAATTGGACTACTTGGTAGTGGTTACATGTTGAGTTGAGCTCTCCTCGTGTTGGTACTAATTGATTTCTTTTGTGTTGTGAAAATTAACCTTAGACTTATATGACTATTGCATAGGCTTCTAATTTAGTCGACTTTGATCTACTTATTCTACATTAAGAACCTTTCTTCCAATTATAGTGCTAAGCATGAGTCAAGGATCAGTACTCTTATGCTCGAGATTGACAAGTGTCTAGGGGTAGTATTATGCACGAGATGGGCAATAGTCAAGGAGCAATACTATTATGCTCGAGATTGACAGGTGTCTAGGGGCAGTATTATGCTCGAGATGGAGAGTAGTCAAGGAGCAAAACTATTGTGCTTGAGATTGACAGGTGTCTAGGCGCAGTACTATGCTTGAGATGGACAGTAGTCAAGGAGCAGTACTATTATGCTCGAGGTTGACAGGTGTCTAGGAGCAGTACTATTATGCTCGAGATGGACAGTAGTCAAGGAGCATTTTATGCTAGTGATGGCCACCCTTTGTTGTTTTGTCCTTTGATGGATTGCAGGGAAGAGAGCTTCTAATGAAGAATAGGTAAGTAATAGTTTGACCAACCTCAAGGTATAGTTTTGGCATACCTTGATGTGGAAATGGTCTACTTGACCCTATTGAGTTGATGGTGGACCTCCGATGTAGTATGAGATGCACCAAATCCTCTTCCCAGTTGTCCAATGGTGCAAAAGACCGGAGAAAAAGGATTGAACCCACAGTGTAGTGCGCAATGCACCAACATTCATTTTCTATCTGGGATGCACTAAGGGCAAGTGTGTGTTAGCCAATGTGAATTTGTCTTCCAGTCACTATGGCATATGTAACATGTATGAGCCAATCACTATTGTACTTAGGATGTACATATGAGCTCATCACTAATGTACTTGTGATGTACGTATGAGCTAGTCACTATTGTGATGTGATGTACATATGAACCCGCCACTAATGTACTTGTGATGTATGTATGAGTTAGTCATTGCATATATATATATGTTGAAACTAGTCATTGGGTATTTATGGCGTATGCTGGAGCTAGCCATCATGTAAATGTGGCGTAGGCTAGAGCTAGTCACTATGTATATGTGAGGTACATTGGAGCTAGTCATGGTGTATATGTGACATATGATGGAGCTATTCGCTATGTATATGTGATGTCTATTGGAACCAATCACTATGAATATGTGATGTGTATGAGCTAGTCACCTTGTGTATATGTGATATATGCTCGAGTCACTCCCTATGGGAATTGGGGAATTATGGAATGATATGACCCTTGTGAATGGGTGTATGATTGCACACTACTGATTGGTAATGTTTGGTATGGAGCCATCACTTGATGGTGAGTTGATATCATTGCAATGGGCTTACGCTTCATGGATAGCCGTGGTTAAAAGGGGAGATCAAAGATCTCATACAAGATGAGAGAATGAACTCTCTCAGGTCTTGGTAGGCGAACTACGGAGCCTCTGATTTCCTACAAGGGATAAGTACGCAAGGTCATCAAGAATGGACCCTCGAGGCTTAGGTCTAGGTCTAGGAATGACCTTAACCTTGGGAGCTTACCATTGCTATGTGTAAGCATATAAGTGGCAATGTCGAGTTGATGCCTCCATGGTGAATGGAGAAGTTTCAAATTTAACAAGTTTCTAAGCAATAAGGAAGATGTTCAATTGATTAAGTTTGGTATTTGTTGATTTGATTTTTTTTTTTTTTTAAATGGTAGCAACTAAGGGGTGGTTGTTACACAAGTCAGGATTACTCGGGATTAATCAAAGTATTTTTTAGTATAATGCTGCAATGATATATGGCACCGAGATGCCTCAATAAGCTCCGCTTGTATAAATAATATAGGCTGCTTTAAATGCACTGTATGAAATCCATATTCAGCCAATAAGATTTCTTATTGAACTTCTTCATAGACAAACTTTTGCGTATGCATTGTGCATCCATTTCAATTTTTAAGAATTTTTTGTCTAAAGTGATTCCTAAGATTTGGTACATGAATCTAGTTGTGTTGTTAATTTAATGAAAATCATTATTTTTTCTTGTACTAATTCTATTGATCAATTGCACCATCCTACATGACTAAAATATCTTATCATGAGAAGAAGGTGGACCTATGATTTTTAATGATGCATTGCCCATCAAACATTTCTTCCTTTCCTTGACTAACCGAAATTACCTAAGATACTAAATGCATTTTTCCCTAATTAAAAAGCTCAATTTCAAAGTCGCCATGCAAATATTTGTCTTCTTTACTGAATATTTGTTAAATATTAGTATCCTTTATGATGTTATGCTGTAATATATATATTGAGTATTAAAAGTACTCCCACGTAGTGAAAAATGCCAACAATGAAAATCAAAATGCATGTATAATGTTCACTATTTTTTTTATGTGGATTATTTAGTTTTTTGAATAAAGTTTTGTATTGAAAGGAGGCTATATCGCCAAATAGATATATTGTATTTTTAATTTTATAATCCTCACCCAAAGAGCCTTCACACTACTAGATTGATTCAACTTGAGTCTCTAACAAAATTTCCTGCTTGCGCATTACCAACCCACAAATTACAATTAGTTGACCAAGAGGACTGCATTATTCTTTTAAAGGGGATATACCAAAAATCCTGCCTTATAATGCCACATGCATGTGATGTCCTCATTTCAAAGCTAAAGAATTATTAATATTATTTTAAGTTGGGCCCGACAATTTTAAATTTAATGGGCAACTTAATAATATTATTATAATTGGTTTAAAAATTGTTTTTAAACACTTAATTACAAAAAGGTATTTTTAAATACTTTGGATGGAAATTTTAATCCAAGGGCCTCTTTTGGAGAGGTTTAAAAAGGTGACACTTGGCTTCATTTGGCATCTTAATTTCATTTGACATTTTTCCACTTTTGAGCATTCATTTTCACAACTAAGGACAAAAACCTTTGGTTGTTCGGAGGTCTTGGAGGATGAAAATCCTCTTGGACTTTGTTTACGAAATTGGGGATGACAACCCTCATTCCCGTCTAGGACATCTCTACACATGAGTTGAATTGGAACTGATTTTGGATAGTTCATGTCAGGTTTCCAAATTGGGCGATTTGATTTGCAATCAAATTTGTCGTTCCGGTTTCATCACTGACTTCTAGAGTTGCCAGACACTGTTCATCATCAATTTCATGTGTAATCCTGAGTGCCCCATTGAAGGAGAGGTTACCACCCATAGCATAGGTTGATTTCAATGTGGCATACATTTTGATTGCTGTTTGCCATCATTTTTGCATATATTTTGTCAAAGTTAAGGTACCATAATCATACGAGGCTATACTAATCGTTGGAGGTGATCATATATTGATTATTTGTGGCAAATCTGCAAATCTCTTACCACATTTGGTGCGCCAACATCATGATCTGCTGTACCAGTGTAAAATCTGCCCCTCAGTTAGTACAAAAAAAAAAATCACTTTAGTTCTATCTTAGATGATCAAGCATCTTCCATCTAACTTAGAAGTGCCAACATAACTTCTCCAACAATTATTGTGGTGATGAATCAATGCCATCACTCCAATGCTTACACTAGAAAGTGGTAAGCTCCCAATGTGGGTCATCCCTAGACCCAAACCTAAACCTCAAGGGTTCATTTGTGATGACCTTTCCTGCGTATTCCTCTTTTGGGAATCAGAGGCTTCGTAGTTCATACACCAATGATAGAGTTCATCCTCTTCTCTTGTATGAGATCTTTGATCTCGCTTTTAACTCATGCCTATTAATTAAGCATAAGCTTTCAATTTAGTCCAATTACAATAGAATGATAACAAATTATCATCTAGTGTTGGTTCCATACCAATCAATATCAATCATTAGTGTACAAACACACAAAACCACATAGGGTCAATATCATTCCAAAGTCCCAAGTTCACACATAGTGATTGTCTCAAGCATACATCACAAGTACAACGGTGACTAGCTCATACGCACATCACAAGTACAACAGTGACTAACTCATGTACACATCACAGGTACAATAATGACTAGCTCATACGTATATCATATTACAACAATGACTAGCTCATATACATATCACAGTACAACAATAACTAGCTCATACACACATCACAGGTACAATAGTGACTAGCTCATACACACATCACAGGTAGAACAATGACTAGATTAAACATACATCACATATATCTAGTGTGAACAATCCACACATACATCACATGTTTACATAAAGAACAACTGGTAAAGTGGAAATGGATGCAACCTATTGCATGCATCATCCCACTACTTGGTCCACAATCACATAAGCTTGTAAGGAAAACTCACTTGGAGAAGGAATGTCGATGCATCCCATACTACACCGTGGGTCCCATCATTTTCTCAATCCTCCGCCATCTGTGATGACAATCAAGCAACCCATACTACTTGATGTCATCACTGGCAAAGACATCAATAACAATGTGCACAAAACTCGAGGCCATATACACAAAGACTAATATATACACTGTGAATGACTAACACATCCACAATGAGTGAATAACACCTACCTTTTTAGTGCAGCCTAGCTAAAAAAGGAATGTCAATTCATTACATACACCGTGGATCCATCCTTTTCCTTGGTCTTTTGCACCAATCGTGATGATGACAAGCATCCCATACTACTTACGGCACCATAAAAACAAATAGGAAGAGGATTTGGTGTATCTCATACTACACTAAGGGTCAACCCTCCATCCCAAAGGGTTATATAGGCACAAGTGAGATTTCCACAAGTAGTGAATCTATCCAACCCAATGGATTCCAACTTCAATATATCCACCTAGGAAGAAGTAGATTCCAACATATACCACCTTGTGATCTTAGTGATATTCTTCTCCACAATATGGGTAAGCATTTGGCATCAATCACCCTTGTGCTATAAGTGAATGCCTAATAACCCTCTTGATACAACAATTAGCTTTGGTTATTATTACCCACATGATAGGTAACTACCAGCTCAATCGTTCTCGTATCATGACTAAGGTAGCCCTTGGCAATCCTTCATGTTTGTGAACCAAGTGAATATCAGCTAAACCCTTGTAGTAGCCCGAGCATCAATCATTGGCACGGTCCAATGCTTTTCCTTTCACTGCCCAAGTATCCTGGAGGTTCACATTTATGGGGATCTTATAGCTATGTACACATAATCTACACATAACAAGGGTTCATAAGTACTAGTCAAGTGGACCTAGATATGTATATGGCAATCAAGTGATTTAGGAGCCTATACATAGAGTCCTATAGGTTAGGAGTTGAAATTTACAAACACATAAGAATTATATTGAACCCACATGAGATGGCCTCTACTCAACATGTACACAAACAAATACGAACTATAAAGTAGTCAAATCCTTTCATTTTATTCAAATTGTTAACCAAAACACTCTTCAAAAACACTTTTTTTATTAGATAGATACAAGGACCAAAATATCTAACCTAACACAATAATACTTAAATTTTTTTCCTACAAATGACATAGGCAATCTTAAGAAATGTCATCCAAGTTCAACCCAAATCAGGCACATAGCTACAAGTGGACCATCATTAGCCCATACAAGAATGCATTGCTTTTCCCATTAGATTCTATTAGCTAAATTTTACATCACTATTAGATATAAGTTATCAAGTTCCCTTAACTCATTCATAACCATTTAATACCAATTTCAGCCTCAAATTGAAGCCTATTAAAGAGAAAAGGTCAAACAAGTTTAGGAACAACCTCAAAGCTTGGAGGTATCCCCTAAATCCTCCCCCTACACACTTTATATCACAAGGGCATCCTTCGCCTAAGGATTACCTACATACTTGCTTCCAAACGGGATGGAAATCACAAGTAGTTCTCCTTGCATGGTCTCTCAAAGGACACATATGCACAAGTTCCTATAACCAAGGTTTTGTTAATGTTTCCCCGAAATTAATAACACTTAACAATAGTTAGAAAATCATAACTAAGTTCACAATTTAGCAACCTATACTATAACACTTCCCTTTAAGGAAAATGAAGTCTTGAATCAAACTCCACCCAATATTATTTATTATTCAGCTTGAACATTCCAAATCTCTTATAGGTTCATCTCATTCACACAAAGGCTAAGATAATTACCTACCAACAAGAAATTATCTTTGTCTACATGGTCATGTTGTGACCATTATTGTATAACTCTCACTACTTAGATTGCCAGAGTAATCTCCAATTCAATTCCTCACATACACATGTTAGGATAAATAAGGAGTCAAACTAGTTCTTTATAACACCTTTACACCTTTTTGCTAGGTATGAAAGGCTACAATAGGATTCAAGGATATTAATGGTCTTAAGGACATACACCCAAATTCTCATGCTTAGTTGGACATATGTCTAATAATTTTCCAAACTTGAAAAGTTTATAAGTCCCATATACCCCAACATAGGAGTCCACAACTCTTTTAGAGTTTCCCACAAAGGATGAAATGCTACATCTATTAATGCATAACAAAATATTCAAAATAAAATAAATCTAATTATATCAAATCACAAGACATCAAACATAATATCTTCACAATGCAACAATTGTGCAAAGACCCAATATGGCACCAAGTGATGTACTACTCTAATATGATCCAATGATATCAAATATCATAATCATGCTATATTATGACATCCTTTGCGTTTGGAACAAAACATGCCAAGCTACCAAACCATGGCATACAATGTTCTTTAATATATAATTGCTAAACACAAGAGACTAGTGTTTAAAAATTCATTCACTGATCTTATGCTCAAATTTATGAAATGGGACTTCATCTCACATATTATTGTCCTATAATTATTGCTATTAATCATGGTAATGGACTATTATTGTAGTCCTTAGAACTATCTTCTTAAAGATAAATACATTGAAAAAAACTGTAGTGCCTTATTCAACTATAAGGAAGCATTCTTCTCTAGTACTCAACCATGGTGGAAATATAAACAATAAGTTATGTTTTTCTGATCATAATTTCTACATTCAAAAGTAACTAGATGCAAAACCAATATTCTTATATTAATCTAGTTTCTAGACTATAAAATATTCGAACTCACCTCTAATATTTGAACTACCACATATAATTGCTTATGATCTTCATGGTCAGGGATACAATATCAGGAGATGCTATACTATATGATTAAAATAATTTGTCTCTTAACTCAATCTTAACATCATCAAATGAAGAGGCAATTCTCTCCAAAGTAGCACAAAATCATACTACCATTCAATACAACTTATCATACCCTTTCCTTCAATTCACCTAATGGGTCCAATATAAAGGTTCTCATATGTAAAGGGTCAACACACATTTTATAGTCATATAAATCCTTTATCACAATATCAACGGATTACCAAAATAAGCAAGTCACAACATTAAAGATTTGTTTAGTGAAGTGTGGTTTTCGTACCACTAAATGAAGTCACCATTACTTACAATATTATACAACCACGAGCCAAATCTCGAATTAATAATATCTATTTCCTAGTTCATATTATTGTTGTAATGTCCCCTTTTGAGAAAGCCCTAATTCTTGCCCTAGAACACAAGCTAATGCAATTAGGGTTACAACTTATCAACTAAATGTTTTAAGCCAAATAAATCATGGTTTAGGTCCTACAATCATGTTAGATAATATTGGAGTATAATTCATACAATTAGACATAAATAATAAATATTCAAATCATGTAAATATCTAACCATTTCAAGTAATGTAAACCATAATGGGACGTGGATGAGGAGCATGATAGGTCCACCCGAAGCTATCCACACCAAGCCCAAGAGTGGATATACCATCCCTCTTGGCCCTCAAGAGGCGCACTTAGACATACCACATGGGGTGGTCTACTTGGTGGGCAAACTTGTATCTACATTCCCTACCCTTGCTACCTTATCCATTCCTCTTATGACTGAAACTTCCTTAATTTCATCTCAACCACCAATCCATGTGGAGGTTGGGGAAAAAGGCTTACCATAGGCAGCCCGCAAACACCCCTCCTAAGCCCAAGAGCGGATATCACCCCCTTGGCTCCAAGTGGAACACACAGACATCCATCAAGGAGTGGCGTACCTAGGAAGAGGTCTAGTATCTGCTCAACCTACTGGTATCCCCCTCCTTGCTCCTCCCATGGTTGTTTGCTAAGTGTAATAAATACAACTATGATAATAAAATATATCTTTACATATAATAATCACGATAGAGCATACCACAATAGTTGTCAACACAGGTGATGGTTATTTTACACCAGCACCAACTGTAATGGTTATTGGTCCCGTCCTTGAGTGGCAAATAACTCACTCAAATCTGCCTCTGTGGTATTCTATGTCTGAATTATGAGTGTCTCTAAAGATATTTGATGATCTAATGTTCAGAAAATATTCTTTTTCTTTTTGCTGATCCATGCCCATTGCTTGGAAGCCTACCCCCTTAAATATCCCCGATGATATCAAAGCACATGCCTTTTTGGTGGCAATCGCACCTTTTTGTATACACTAACTGCTACCTTTAATCGTTGCTTTTTAATCATTAGCCGATGGCCTTGGGAATAGTCGTTGCAAAGATAATCATGGTTAACATCAGATTGGCCGATGCACATTCCAGTATTGCATAATTTTTATTGGAATAACTATTCCTATTGGCATTTCATATTATACTAGCGAATGAAAGACTTAGCATGAAGTATCAAAGGATTGCATGAATCGAGAGTTTTCTGGAATTCAAACTCAACACTGACTATCAACATCATCCGTCAACCAACTATTTGCCAGTCATTGATTATAAACCAACCACATATAAGACCAGGGGCTCTTAATTGTGATGTCGTGGCCTATAATGAAGAAATGTTATCAGGGGAGTGTCTGAATATCATTTCCGCATCATTATACTATCGACCATTTAAAGGTCTAACATTCCCGCCACAACATTATGCCTATCGATGAATAAAGAAGACATCTAAGCTTTTGAAACTGCCATCCACTTATTCATTTTTCCTCATTTGTTCGAGCCTTTCCATTCTACATTCCCACGCTAGCAACACTACCAAGTAGGTGTTTGTGGTATTTGTAGACTTGGGCAAAATTATTCCCTTATTGTGATCACAACTCAGGAGGAAGTTGTATAACTTCGGGGTGTATTCTCCATACGCCAGTTATATCTTTTATATTGATATATAATGTATTTCACATTAATATATTATAATGATTATAAAATTTAGTATTTATATTTTGGTATTTACAATATTATATTTAGTATTTATAATTATAATATTATCTTTGATAATTATAATTATAATAATATTAAATAGTTAATATTTTAATATGTATTTTATTTATCTTGTTTTCGATGCTTTATATCTCAATGCTACAATTTTGGGGGACATGACAGACCTCCCTTCCCAAATTTGCTTGTCCTCAAGCAAAGCCATTTTAACTGAAACCTTTTTAATGTCGTAGATATCCCTTAACCTTAAAGCAAGAACTTATATATATTAAGATGAGGATTAGAAGTATGACATATATCTATGTGATGTTTTATGAAGAGGTTTTCCATTTATTTGACAAGGAAACCTCAGGGATCTTATGAAGAGATTTCAAACTGATATATTACAATTCTCACTGGGGAGATTGGTTGGGCAATCTGTCTTTAGCTTTTGAGGGTGTAAAGGTGTCGTACTACTAGATTTGCTCTTCCACAAAGCTCCAGTTGTTTATTGTCCTTTCTTCTTTTGATTGGATGCTTTTGAGATCTCCTTCATTGTACCTTGTTTTCTTGCTTGGATTTCCTTTTGCTTCTTTGTCGGACATTGCCTCCATATTACGTATTTGGCTTCCTTTTCCACATATGTGTCCTAGTCCCCATTTTTCCTTACATCTAATGCATAAGCCTTTCCTTTTTAGATCCTCAATTTTTCCTCTAATGTTTTCCTTGCTACACACATGCCCCGACTCCCAATTTTCCTTACAATTGTAACATTGTTTTCCTTTTCGAAATTCCTTTTTATGCCCATCCTTCTTATAGGGAGGATTATTGTGTATGATGACTTGTCCTTAGTGGGTGTGTCTTCTAGTTTTAGAGCCCTATCAATTGTATCTTCCAGGGAGGTAGGGTTTAAGGCGCTTACCAATCCTCGGGTTGAATCCTTTAATCCTTCTACAAAAAGGTAGGTAAGTTTATCCTCATCAACCCCTAGAACCCTAACTAAAATCCTTTGGAATTCTGCTATGTAATCCTCAACCGATCCATGTTGTTTAAGTTGAGTTAATTCTTTGAAGTCTTTTTGTGGCTACCTTCTGTCAAATCGCTTTATAAGTTTTTGTGTGAATTCATCATAGGATGTTACATTTTGGTGTCCTTGGGTGTGGATACCATGATGCCACCATTCATGGGCCAATCCTTCTAAATGTAAGATGGCAAATTGGACGGCGTCTTCTTCTGTCATAGGGCTAAGGTTTAAGTAAGTGTTTAACTTTTGTATCCATGCATGTGTTGTGATTGTTCCCAATCCATTGAAGTTGGGGAGGGTTAATTTATTCACTTCTTGTCTCAAATCCTTACTATGTTGCTTTTTATTCTTTTTGGATGAATCATGTTTCTTAGCTTTACAAAATTCCTCAAATGAAATAATCCTCCTAATCTCAGGGTCCAAACCTATGTAGGCTCTAGCAATTTCCTCGATGCTATTAGGGGTTGGGGTATTTTCATCTTCCTCCATTGGTGTTTCTTCCCTAGGTAGGAATGAAGGTTTTGAGATCCTAGGGATGGAGGATATATTATTACTATCTAAATGGTTAGAGTTTGTATCTTTTCCATTTGTAGAGTGGGGCTTAAGAGTATTGATGGTATTACTCATGTCTTGTAAGGTTTGGAGGAGTGCTTGGTTTGTTCTCTCATTTTGTTCCATGAAGGACCTCATTTCATTACTCATTTGTTTGCTCATGGTGTTGCTTTGAATGTTATTCTTCCTAGGGTGTCTCCTCTGGTAAGTTTGCATTAACCAATCTTTCACAGGATGGTAGGATTATGCTCTGATACCAAATGTAATGTCCCCTTTTGAGAAAACCCTAATTCTTTCCCTAAAACACAAGCTAATTCAGTTAAATGTTTTAAGCCGGATAAATCTTGGTTTAGGTCCTGCAATCATGTTAGATAATATTGAAGTATAATTCATATAATTAGACATAAATAATAAATATTCAAATCATGTCAATATCTAACCATTTCAAGTAATGTAAAGCACACAATATCTATAATACACATTGGGAGTTAGATCATAATGGGACGTGGATGAGGAGCATGATAGGTCTGCCCGAAGCTATCTATGCCAAGCCCAAGAGTGGATATACCATCCCTCTTGGCCCTCAAGAGGCGCACTTAGACATACCACATGGGGTGGTCTACTTGGTGGGAAAACTTGTATCTACATTCCCTACCCTTGCTACCTTATCCATTCCTCTTATGACTAAAACTTCCTTAATTTCATCTCAACCACCAATCCATGTGGAAGTTGGGGAAAAAGGCTTACCATAGGCGGCCCGTAGACACCCCCTCCTAAGCCCAAGAGCGGATATCATCCCCTTGGCTCCAAGTGGCGCACACAGACATCTATCAAGGAGTGGCGTACCTAGGAAGACGTCTAGTATCTACTCAACCTACTTGCATCCCCCTCCTTGCTCCTCCCATGGTTGTTTGTTGAGTGTAATAAATACAACTATGATAATAAAATATATCTTTACATATAATAATCACGATAGAGCATACCACAATAGTTGTCAACACATGCGATGGTTATTTACACCAGTAGCAACTGTAATGGTTATTGGTCCCGTCCTTGAGTGGCAAATAACTCACTCAGATCTGCCTATTTGCTTTTAATACCCTGTGGTATTCTATGTCTGAATTATGAGTGTCTCTAAAGATATTTGATGATCTAATGTTTAGAAAATATTCTTTCCTTTTTGCTGATCCATCCCCATTGCTTGGAAGCCTCCCCACTTAAATATCCCCGATGATATCAAAGGACATGCCTTTTTGATGGCAATCGCACCTTTTTGTATACACTAACCGCTACCTTTAATCGTTGCTTTTTAATCATTGGCTGATGGCCGTAGGAATAGTCGTTGCAAAGATAATCATGGTTAATATCTGATTGGCCGATGCACATTCCAGTATTGCATAATTTTTATTGGAATAAGTATTCTTGTTGGAATTTCATATTATACTAGCGAACGAAAGACTTAGCATGAAGTATCGAAGGATTACATGAATCGAGAGGTTTCTGGAATTCAAACTCAGCACCAACTATCTACATCATCTGTTGACCAACTATTTTCTAGCCGTTGATTATAAGCTAACCGCATATAAGACCGAGGGCTTTCGATTTGTGATGTTGTGGCCTATAATGAAGAAATGTTATCGAGGGAGTTTGAATATCATTTTCGCTTCATTATACTATCGGCCATTTAAAGGTCTAACATTCTCGCCACAACATTATGCCTATCGATGAATAAAGAAGACGTCTAAGCTTCTGAAACCGCCATCCACTTATTTATTTGTCCTCATCTGTTCAAGCCTTTCCATTCTACATTCCCACCCTGACAACACTACCAAGTAGGTGTTTGTGGTATTCGTAGATTTGTGCAAAATTATTCCCTTATTGCGATCACAACTCAAGAGGAAGTTGTATAACTTCGGGGTGTATTCTCCATACGCTAGTTATATCTTTTATATTGATATATTATGTATTTCACATTAATATATTATAATGATCATAATATTTAGTATTTACATTTTGGTATTTACGATATTATATTTAATATTTATAATTATTATATTATCTTTGATAATTATAATTATAATAATATTAAATAGTTAATGTTTTAATATGTATTTTATTTATCTTGTTTTCGATGCTTTATATCTCAATGCTACAATTTTGAGGGACATGACAATTGTCCTAGCTGATATCATTAACTCTAGTTAATAAATAAATATCATTTTACATAAATAGGTAATCATCTAATGTGTCTCTTAGATCACATTTACCTTCACCAACAACATACTCAACAGTGTTATCCAATCATCTCACTTGGAGTACCATGCAATAGCTTATATAATGTTATCCTTCTCATTCTAGTTGTTTTCACTTAGCCCTATGCCAAGGTAAGCTTACATGAACTATAATGGTTACTTAAAATTTTTAAACAAATATGGCTGATAAGGAATAAAACCAATGCAACCCATTTAAAATGCTCAACTAACAATGGCTGTAAGGCATTTAAACAAATGTAAATGACAGAAATAAAATCAATGGCACCCCTCCTAAAATCTGTACTAACAGCAGCATTTAAACATTAAAATTGACATGGATGATGATGAATGAACCAAATGGAACCCACTTTAAGTTGTGAACAATAGGAGTGGCAATAAACCATTTAAATAGATATGGGCTATAAAAGAATATGATCAATGAAACCACTCGAAACCATGAATTAACCATGGAAATAAATATGAGTTATGATGGAATAAACCAATGCAACTAACCTAAAATTCTGGAGGATGCTGAGAAAAATTGTGGAGAGCCCCTTCAACGAATTCAATTTGTGGGAATCCTACAATCTTTGCGGTCCCTAAGACCACGTTTCCTTGAGAGACTTTGTCACCCCCACAAATCTCATGCCTTCATGCTTTCACTCTGACTCCTGGTCACCTCCCTTCCTTATATTCTCCTATCTTTGTGTGCCATCTCTTACTACTCGCATTCCTCTGTTTTTCTTCTTTGTTGCATGGCCTTCTCCTCACATTTTTCCCTCTATTCTTTCCCTCACACCATTTTATTGCCCTCACGCTTTTCTCTCTGTTTTCACTCCCTCACATCATTCTCTGCCTTCCCCTTTTTTGTTTTTCTGCCCACTGTTGTGACCTTTTTCACACATCGCCCCATTGCAAATGGGGACCCCCTAATTTTGGCTTTACTTTTCGGTCGTTTTGTTGTTGTCTCTCTTTTCTACTTCCTGTCTTTTCGGGGATGTTCCCGTCTTTTGAGCTTAAACGTGAATTTGGCCAAGTTTGAAATTAGGGTTTCCATCCTTCTGGTCAATCTGAGGTCGAACGAAGTGAATAAATTGAAAACAGAGCTTAACGTTGTTGTCAGTGTGCTTCCAGCAGGCTTCCACTGAAATTTCATCAGATTCTGAGTACTTACTATTTTTAGTAAGTGTGCAATTACAGGCAATCCTTTAGCATTTTTGTGAATCCAATAGTCACACTGCGTCCAGAGCACATCAAGCTACTCATAGGTTAAATTTGAGCTGAAACAGACAACTTGCTATTTTTAGCAGTCCGGCTTCCGGAGCAGATTTCAGGGCTTGAATGCAAAAATTTTCAACGCATGTCTGGAGATTCCTTCTGGGTTTTCAGAGACCTTCACTACAATATAACATGCAAAGTGAACCAACAACTTTCAGAGTTCAGCCTTCGGAGGCTATTTTAGGGTTTGCATGTCAGGGTTTCCTTTGCATGTCGGATGATTCTTTATGGGTTTTTTGAGAGCTACGCAGTGATGTGACATGCAAACAGAGATGATCACTTATTAAGGAACTTGCTATTTTTAGCAGGTGCATCTCGGCAGCCGCCTCCCAGCAATTCAAAATCATGAGCTGATCACAATGCATCAGAAACGAGGACAAACAGAGATCATTTGATACGCATGTAGAGCAAATTAGGGTTTCCAGCTTCGGGACCTGAAAAGAGGGGTAAAAAGTCAGAATTTTCGAAAACCGGTGTAAACCACCGCGATCAGCATCCTTCAAGCTATCTGCTGGTAAAATTTGAAGTCAAACGAAGCACTTACTATTTATAGTAAGTCATTTTGGAAACAGGCTAAAAATAGCAAATCAGGTGCATGCGCTGATGTCAACAGGCAGGTCACGTGGTGAGGAGCGCCTCATTCAAATTTCAAGACAAACGGAGCTGTGGAGGTACCAAAAGCAAGCAGTTACTATTTATAGCAAATCACCTTCAGAAATGGGCTAAAAATAGCAGGCCGACTAAAAATAGCAGTGTCAACAGGGTAACAAGGTTGTGAGGATGCAGTGTTCAAAATTTCAAACCATTCTGAGCTTCAGAGATGCAAGAATCGGGAGACTTACTATAAATAGTAAGGCACAAAGAAGCTGGCTAAAACAAGGAAAAATGGCTAAGGCATGAATTTCATCCTGCAGCACCCAGGAAATGCGCCCAAGGTGGTAGAGGCATGGAGAAAATTCTAAGTTAAAAACTCGTCCTCCTGCTTAGCCAAAATGCGCCTATGAAGCATAAAAGTCAAAGGGTCAATGTTTTTTTATCCTGTAGCTATGGCTAAATGCGCCCAACTCAAGTTGATGAGAATGTGATAAAAAATTCTAAGTATGAGATTCGTCCTGCACACAGTAAAATGTGCCCACCTCGAGAGTTGAATAGCAAAAAATTTTCTAAGTGTTGAACTCGTCCTCCACCACCCTCCAAATGCGCCCATCCTACACATAGGTGAAAATGCGCCCAAAATGAAAGGAGGTCAAAGCAGTCAACATGTTTTATCCTTCTCCCTATGCAAAATGCGCCCAAAAGCATGCATGTAAAGACAAAAACGAGGAAGGTGAAAGGCCACATGTTGGGCGTTGTAAATGCTTCATCCTTCATGACACCAAATATGCGCCCATCTTCTAGCAAGCTGAAATGCGCCCAAGGAGAAAGTCAAAAGGGTCAACAATTTTCATCCTCCACCATGCCCAAAATGCGCCCAAGAGGAGTTAACAAGAAAGAAAGTCAAAAGGATCAACAATTTTCATCCTCCACCATGCCCAAAATGCGCCCAAGAGGAGTTAACAAGAAAGAAGTCAAAGGAGTCAAAGATTTTCATCCTCCACCATGCCCAAAATGCGCCCAAGAGGAGTTAACAAGAAAGAAGTCAAAGGAGTCAAAGATTTTCATCCTCCACACACAGCAAAATGCGCCCAAGTTAGGGAGGAATTACTAAAATATTCTAAGTAAGAATTGCATTCTTCCACACATCAAAAATGCGCCTAAGAAGGAGAAAGGTAAATGCTAGGTGTTGAAAATGCCAAGGTGTGAGAAAATATTGCGCCAAGGGTGGTGAAGTGAAAACAAAGTGGTAAGGCATTGGAAGTGCTAAGTGTTAAGAATTTTTTTTTTTCAAAGACAAGACGAATATCCTTCACCAAGTTAAATATGCGCCTAAGGTGTTGATGATAATTGCTAGGCGTGGTGAAGTTGAATATTCACCTTCAAGTGTGATGTGCGCCATGCAAGATGTGAAGTAAAGGGAAAATAAATATAACTAAGGCGTTGGAAGTAATAAGCTTATAGGGTGATGAAAATATTGCAAGGGCATTGCAGGCAAGGTGGTGACTTTCTAAAAGCAAGTTGTGCTAAGATGTCTTCACAGGAAAAATAGGTGATTGGGGATAGATGAATAAAAAAATTTCTTAGGCAAAATTTTCAAGATGCTAGATGATTCAAAAAATTTCTAAGGCACAAATATTTTCTTCTTTAAGAAAATACGCCTAGACTTCGAGGTGATAGAATTTGCTGGAGATGAAGTCAGTAAGTGCCTACTTTGCGAGGTGAATTTAAAAATTTCTTAAGTCAGAGCAACGGGGTGTTCGCAGAGATGAAGAACGGGATTAAAATTGTTGAAAATATTTTTAAAGGTTCAAAATTCAAGAAAATTAAATGAACCCGTTCGTTGTATACCCATGAATTCGACAAGTTCTGAAGGAAATTTTCTTCTGGGTATTGAAGATTATTGATGAGGAATGGATTTTAAGGTCTTCCACAGCTTGCCAAGGATTCCGAGGTAAAGATTTTAAATGGGCACCAGGTTGATGAATTTCCTAAGGGAAATTTGAAAAATTTTCTAAGGCAAGGAATAAATGATGTTGTTGAAGATAAAATGCCTCGGCGGATGAATTTGAAAATGATCACCTAGATAATTTTTGATCAAATTCCTGATAAAAGCATTTCTTCTTGAGTCCGAGTTGGATGAAATATCAGAGTGAAGTATGCCCAGGCAGAATGCAAGATGGGTTGGAAATTTGGCTAGGCATGAAGAATTTGAACACGAAGCTGGCTAGTGAAGGCGATGAACGCTTGGAAGATAGAACATGAAAATCTTGGTAAGTAAGTTGAATTTATATTATGAGGTGTTCTAATGCTCTTCTCCTTGCTTGTTTTGCAGGAGGAACGTCGGGACCAAGCGGTGATGACTTAAAGTGATGAAGCAAGTAGTCCAAGATGATGGCTCGTGAAGGAAGATGTTTAAAAAATGGCTAAGTGTTGAGACTTGGTGACAAAGAAGTTGAAGAACAACATCAAGAAGAAGATCGAGAACAGTGTGAACGCGTCTACAAACGGGAATCTTCTAGAAGGATGGTGGACATTAATGGCTCATTTATTACCCCACTTTCCTTTGTGGCGGTTTTTAGGGCGAATCTTGTTTAGGGCTGAGGTGGCACGATCTAGGCCATCCAGTCGATTGTAATCTAAGCCGTCCGTTGGACTTGGCCAGCTATATAAAGGGGGAGTCCCCCTCATTTGTATCTCATTAGAAGTAGAATTGGAAGTAGAATTAGAGAGTAGAAGTTAGAATAGAGAGACAAATTAGAAGTAGCTTAGTATAGATTGATAGAGTAGTTGAAGAAGGAAAGTTTTTCCTTAAAACTTTGTAAGAAATTGTTGTGAACACTCTCCCAATAAAAAGAATTTTCATTGATGATGAATTTCGTCTTTGTTGTGAGTAGCTAGCAAGGTTTCTTCGTCCTTGATTCGAAAGTGACTTAAAGTAGAATAAGTTTCATTTCATGCAAGCAGGATAGTAATTGTGGAATGTGGTCTTCAATTTGAGCAAACTTCGTCTATCCATACCACTAGTGTGTTCTTGATGGTGAATGCGCCTTGTGTGGTCAACTGGAATATCATGTACTTAACTTCGATCATGATTTGTATGTTTATATGCGTCGTTGTGATGGTATTTTCATGCTAAGTTGTGATCTAAACACCTTGAGCTACTCCTTTGAAGATTGCACCGGTTCTGTGGAGGCTATCCGAAGCGAGGCAAAGCAGAGCCTGGTTGAAGCTTGTGAGAATTGATCGCCATGTCCCACACCTTAGAATAGATTTAGACTTTCTAAACCTTACACTCTTTTAAATTCAGTTCATTTCTGGTTAGGATTAGGAAACTTGTTCTCATTTGCCGAATCATTTGAATTACATTAAAGCCCTTAGTCTACTGTCTGCTGTCAGTTGTCGAACAATTGTGTAAGTCCCCTTGAAATACCAGCAAAATCACATCGAGCCAACTGAGCCTATTCGCACTGAAAGAACCTTGGAGTTGAACGTATGAACTTTCTTGCAATCTTAGCACGCGGAATACTTTGATCAAGAGAGGATAGGGTAGCCGTTGGCGACTTTATTCTGCATTGGTGCGGTCACAAAAAACACATCAACACCCACAATGCCCTTTTTAATGAGGTCATGGGTGGAAGGTTTAGTCTTACATGCCAAGTTTACCTCCAACCTGCAAGTTTTTCTTTCAAGAGGAGGGTCACCATGCCCTCTTAATGGCATGGACCCCCTTTCCCCTCTCCCACACCATCCTCATTCATTACGAGCTGTCTCCTTCAGCTGTCCTTCCTTTCTTGTCTTTGACCACAGGGGATGCAACGACCAGTCACTTAGCCACCAGAGATAGCTGTGTGCACTCGCTGTAGACAGCAAATAAGGAGGTTGCAGCAGTCATAAAGGGGTGGTCCACACCCTGATCTTGAGCTTCCAGGTGCAGATCGCAGCACGAACATTAAGTTGTTAACAGCTGAGTGAGGTAACATAAGGTCACAGCCTGGATCATTTGTTGCTGTTAATGTGAAGTGCTTTCCTTGGTGAATTCAGAGTTGCCTATCAATGGTTTGGAGCTGCATCAAGCCATTGTCCAATCGCAGCATTCTATTGGCATCACTAAGGGGATTGCAACTGTTAATTCATCTGATTACTACCAGTCACTACCACTGATATCAGGGTTTATAGCCACAGCCGTTCACCAGGATAAACCGGGGCATTTGGAGCATTCAGAGTTGAGTAGATCAGAATCTGTGAAGCCTCCAACATCATACTACTTCAATTGGCATTGGGCACTGCCTAGGTGGATTGCAGAGTTGAAGTGATTGGAATTAGGATACATGCAGATCACTGCAGAGTCCTATCACTTTGTTGGGTTTAAATCACAGTCAAGGTTCATGGGACATTGGATGTTGATTGGAGACCTATCACAAGCCACCACATTGTCACTGAGGAATACTTTTCAGCACAGAACTGGTAAAGGTTGTCATTGCAGCATACAGATTGTCTTGGACTGTCATATATGATGATTCATGTAAATGCAGATTACATACACATGTTGCAGAATCTAGAGTTTGTAAATCAACTCTTGCTTTGATAATTCAGATCTATTCACAAGGGTTGTTTGAAAAGTTATTGAGGGTTTAGATTTACTTGTTTCCTTTTTCCAGTTGCTGTTCTATATTTTTTTTTTTAAATATCAGAAAAATACAAAAAAATCATATATTTCCAGAAATTTTAAATTGGGTGTAATCATATATGCTGATTCATGTAAATGCAGATTACATACACATGGTGCAGAATACATAAACAAGATGGGCCTTTAGAGTGTTTGCTTAGGAATGCTAATGAGAAGTAACTCTGTTAATACCAACAATAGAACTCTAACTTGGAAATCAAATGGCTAGAATGCTACAGGAAGCAAGATCGGGCTTTGATGGATAACCATCATTCTTGCATAGTTTCTATATCAGGTCAGTTACAGCAAACAATTTGTATGTTCTATGTTAGTAACACAACCTTAATGGTATCAAAGCTGAAGAATTTGTCCCTGGGTGTAATCAGTTTCTTGAGATTTGCCTTGATCACAGAGAAGCCAGTGTTTTTTTCCAAAGTGATGATGACTTTTGTCATTTGTGGCATTTGTAAAGAGAACTTGCTTTAAGAATTTTCCTCAATTTGTGGAGGTATGATTCATCATGGGAGGAAGGTAACAATTTTAACTCTTGTTTGGTGTAGCAGATGCAGAAGCTTTCATTTTTCTGACCACAATTTGTCTGTCTGAAGATATGAAGACATTCAAGTGCTCCATTACCATATTTTATACAGGGTTATTTCAAGGCCATGGAGCTTGTTACCTGATGCTTAAAGTTCATTAGGTTCAAAAAAGGCTTTTATTTCTGCACAGTGATATGCACTTTGGTAGATAATCCAAAGGTTATACTAGAATCTAGGGGGCATCACTTTTTATGTTTTATTAACTTCTTGTCCTTGTCAGGCTAGTTGCAAGACATCAAGGAATCAATAAGAATGGATTCGGAGACTGATTGATCTTGCCCATGTGATGGTGTACAGGTTGCCCTCTGCGTGCACTGAGTTGTAAGCCAGAAAGTCCTTTTTCTGAAGCTAACATCAAGTTCATTTTTTTGTTCTATTTAATTTTGGGAGCTCCTCTTTTTATTTCTGGGACATGCTGATCAACAAGAAGGGTTCAACAGGTGCTAGCCATTGAAAGTATTGGCAAAGCATAACAACCAGCATCAGTTACCAGCAGGCAACGGACATAGATTGACCATGTTCCAACATGACTGTGGCATATGCTATAAGGGATCACAATGGCAACATTGCAACTGGCAAGCCACATAGCATGTAGCATCACCAAGGACTCTCCCTTTGGTGTGTAGGTTGTGGATACTTTCCTTCAGATGTAAACATTGCTAGGAAGTGACAAGGAAAGTAGGGGTCGTCACAACCCCTTACTTGCTTTGATACTTGACAGCAGGATGGTCCTGCAAGGACTTCCCACCTCTTGACACACAATAGAATCTAGTTGAAGCACGATGCCAGTACAGTTTAGTTTGGACTTGCACAGTTGGACAACTCTCAAATCTTGCAAGACTTTTGACCTCGTATATTTTGTATTTTAAAAACTCGAGTAAATGTATTCAAAGTCAATCACTGTTGTATAGCAGCAAAGGCACAGGACACGAATTCAAAACTCTCTATTTTATATAGGTTTTTACATTTTTGCTTTTGTTGATAAACAGATTTGTTACTGTGTTTGTATGCTGAAAACAACTCTGACTCACCCAATGGCAGTCACAATGTTCACCACAGTTGGAGACATTGTAACCAAACAATCTTCCTCTACATTTGAGAGGGGCAGCTCCCTCATATTATGAGTTTGGTTTATTGGGGGTATGCTTTTAACCAGAAAGTAGGAGAGGTGAACTAACTAAAACCTAAGGAAATATAAAAAAACCCAGATTTAGCTGATATGAGAAAACTTCCAGATTTTCAGGAAAATAAAATGGGATTTCAAGACCAACCACAAGAAAAAACTCAAAGAGTCATCCTCTTTTCAACATACGAGATTTATTCACATAGGGTTTTCAAAGACCCATAGATCAGAAAACTCTTATAGTTTTATCCCAGATTTGCACAAATAAACACATAAATCACTAAAAACTTATATTTCTCACAAAATCAGGCAAACTATTAATGGAATGGTTGCAAACTGAACATAACAACAATTAACATAAAGAAATAAAACACAGGCTCATAGACCAGCATAATAATTCTTTATTAATTTCAAAGAAGAGCTCTACAGTCTCTTGCTGTTTCTGTACAGTTGTTATAATACAAATGAAATTTAATATATGAGATTTATTCACCTAGGGTTTTCAAAGACTCGTAGATCAGAAAACTCTTATAGTTTTATCCCAAATTTGCACAGATAATCACATATATTAATAAAAACTACTTATATTTCTCACAAAAGCAGGCAAACTATTCATGGAATGGTTGCAAACAGAACAGAACAACGACTAACATAAAGACTTGAAACACAGGCTCATAGACCAGAATAGTGATTCTCTATTAATTTCAAAGAAGAGCTCTACGGACTCTTGTCGTTTCTGTTCAGCTATGATAATACAAGTCTTCTCAAAAAGGAACCCTTTTACATTACAAATGAGAAAATATATTGCTTTTCAGCCCATAACTGATTTGTAACTAATTCTTGAAACATATTAATTAAAAAATAAGTTATTTTTTGTTATGTTTTGCTAATTGCTTCACTTTTCTAGAAATATAGTCTATTTTCTAACCATTAGTTTTAACAAGCAACTTAAGTCGCTTTTTTTCAAAAAGTGACATGGAACTTAAAACTTTGAGAAAAAGACCAAGTCATTGGTCTTGCTAGGGCGGTATTTCATCTCCTCCATTTTTATTGCATTCTAAGGATGTTCCTACTAATGGAGATGGCTGCTGGTGTGAAGATAACTTAGAATAGTTTGATAGCTGGAGCAATGTACTTGTGTTTTGGGATGACAACATTGGTCACTCAAAGCTTCCGAATAGACTTCACTATATGAACTTCATCCAATTCTTTTTGATATCCTAGTAGAAAACTATTACAATAATTGAGAGAAGCATGAAGGCTACTAAGTTTCTTCATGGATTCCTGATGCTCCCCGAGAATGTATCCCCAACCCTTTTTTCCCCCATCCCCTATAGGGAACATTTTGGGGACGTGAGGATGCCTAGGAAACATCTCCCCAATCCTCTTTAAAAAAAAAACACAAAACATTTTGAAAATGTCCCTTATTGGATAGGGGATATTAGAGGACGGCTAGCCATCATCAAGATGGCTAGAGGACATGTAAGCATCCCCCAACCATCTCGGTGATAGCTAGTCATCCCCTACAGCCTAACACTAATTCTTTTATAGCAATAATTATTTTGTGCATGTCATCGAGTGCATGGCCATTCTACCAATGAATGTCAAGCCTTGAGTAAAATAAAACAACTTAGTGATTGTGGCACTCTTTCATGTGTTGATGCACCTAATTTGTCCAAATAATAATGATCTTTCTTTTATGGTGTTGCTCCTCATTACGTGGCATTTGTAGCTTCATATGTATGCTCATTTCCATTCATGGTGTTACAATCTTAAGTGCAACCATATTTCCTTCAATGGTAGGAACACGATAGTCTCTAGCGTGGTTGGTCTTGCCTTCACGCTTGGGGGGCAAGCATAACTAGTTTTGGGAGGGGTGTATTCTTTTCAAGGATCCCCCTTTTCCCCTCTTTTTCCTTAAAATACCAACATAGCAAGTAGACATTTTAAGGAGGTTGGGAGGGGCAGCGGGGGCATTACCCTATCCATTTCATAAATGTCTTGTGAGATTTGACTTATTGACATACCCCTTTGGCAGTGGTGTTGTTTATAAAGCCCCCTAAGGCGTGGTTATCAATTTGTCCCCTGTGACGTTAAGCATTGATTCATCCCCCATGACATTAAACATTTATGCTCTCCTTGAAGCATGATTGGAAATATAGTCCATGGATTTGGCATAACGGAGCTTGCTAATTCATGAACTTGGGCATTTTTACATGGCCACCTAGCATAACACACCTTGCTTGCCAGTGGAGCCATGTGTTTCATGAGTGATTTAACATCCTTATGAGAGTACCATTTTGTTTAAAACAACACATCCGATGGATGACGTTTCGTATTTGAGACAATTTTAAGACTAAGGTCTCTTTGCCTTACCAACTTGAATCCTTTTTAGTACTAACACATGTGTTTGTGTTTTGATTATGTCTTATTGTTTACATTGTGTTTGCATCGTATTTTCCATTTATATCATATTGCTCTGTGCATTATGTTTATGTTGTGTGTCTTCATCATGTATGCTTTGTGTTTGTCATGTTGCATTACATCTCATACATGTGTGTTCCTTTGTCCTCATGTTGTTTTGCCATAGGATCTTGAATCCTAGAGGCCAACACATCCCCTAGATTCAATGCCATCCTATCTCTTCAATATTTGGATAATTGAACCCCTCTTGACCTATCCATACTTTAGTGCGAATCTGAGCATAAGTTCGTACTCTCACTAAAGTGAGGACTAAATGTAGCATTGAAAATTGTCACCTTTGACGATTTCACATTAGGTTTTGCTCCAACGTATGTGCTTGGACCTAATTATGCATTAATTACCCATTTTATAAGCATCTTCGGAAAATCAAACATGGAAAAGCAAATTATGCATTTAATATTTTGCCCCTGACACTTTTGATCTTGAAAAAGTAGGAATCTAGTCTAGGGCGCACTACGCCCTAGACCAGCACTTTTGGCTCCAAATTTGAATATGTCAATGTTGGTAATTTATTATTTGAATTTCCAATTTCATTTGTTGGCCATCAATATTTGATTTTAAGGAAATTAGAAGCATTGCATATAAATATTAGTCATCTTATCATTTGAAACATTAAGGATCCTAGAGAAAATCTATTGAGCAAATTGAAGATCCTAAAATCGGTCAAGAACAGAATTAGCAGCATTATTACAACACTTTCATCAATCAAGTTCAAGTTTGCAAGACATCAAGAAGAATGAAGCAATTTATGTGCAAGGAACTATTATGATCAATCATACCAAATCATGAAGATGTATTGAGTTATCCTCTACATGCTAGTTGCAGCAATCTATTATGTATTATGAGTTAACCTTTTGCAGGTCTATCAAGAATTCAAGGCATCCATCAATCAACTTTTGTGGCAACTTGTATGATATCACTTCATCAAGGGTTTCACATCAAGGTAACATTGTCATTTATCATTTATCATTTCAGTCAATTATTGTTGTTTTGGCCTCTACCCAACCCAGGCTATGCCCTCTTGATCATCATCAATCACTGTACGTGAAGGTAGAAATACCAAAATGGGGTTTGACTTAGGCAAGCCCCTATACAGCACAACCTTTTCCCTTATTTTCATGTGTGCAAGTCAGATCTGGAGGTTTTAGAAGGTGACAGTCTCAAAAGATAGAGTGCAGACCTCAATAATCCACAATTCAAGATTTTCAAATCCGGAAAAGGAGGAGCTCAATCTGGGGCGCACCACGCCCTAGACTGGCCATTTCAGCACCAAATTTTCATCATAGGTTCATCTCTATGTCTCAATCTCAGATTTGAAGTTGTTTTGTGACTTTTTGTTTTCGTCAATCCGTTAAATTACATTTTCAAATCTAGGGTTGTATTTCAAATAGGTTTGTCAAATCACAATCAAATTTACTACAACACAACTCAAAAAACAAACATAAAATCCTAGGAGGTTGGCTATCCATTGTGGCAGCAAGTCAATCATAAAACCCTAGTCAATTTATGTTCAATGTTGAGTCAAGTGAAAAGGAGATAATCCTAGTCGACCTAATTGGATCTAGGATCACTTTTCTTACTCAACACTAACATATACAATCATTAGAAGTCAATAAAACATCTTCTATTACCAAAGAATTTTTGCCTTCAACCTATATGTTGGGCCCCTTTTGTTCTTGCTCAATGATGTCTTGTGACTCTAAATTTGACAGTTCTTTTTGCTTCCTAGTTTCCTTAACAAGCTCCAACTTTCCTTCTTCCTTTCTTGAACTCCTTATGTAGTTATATAGGCCTCTTCTACTTGGATATCCTACTTCGAGTAAATCTAGGTAATCATCAAAGTAAAGTTCAGATTTGTTTATTATCAAACATCCCTTGATATTGATCAAGAATTTTGAGGGCTTCAAACGGGCACCTTTCTTGGTCATTTGTATTTTCAACAGCACCTTTTGAATAGGATCAATGTCCTCTTCCTTTGGTATGAATTTAGGTCACTAATCCACATTCTCTCTCCTAAGTTCCCTTTTCACTCATGTGTCCAATGTAGATTTGAACTCAAATGTTAACTTTTGACCCTGCAGACTAGCAAGATGTCCCCAATTAGTGTAATGGCAAAACCTGGATTCTATTTCTGATTTATTAATGAAACTGGAATGTAACCACTAATATTTAGTTATTAAAATATATTTTTTAATTTTAAAAGGTAAACCCTAACTGCTGCAAAAACCAAAATTTATTATAATAAACCCTAGCTGAGCGGAATTGACACCAAACTTCGCAAAAATTAGTATTGGCTGGAAATTAATGACAAACAATACCAAACCCTTATATTCTCATCATATGACCAAAATACACTTAGATCTGAAAATATATATGGTATAAAAGCAAATTGGAATCCCCAAATAAATTCTGAAATTTGATTTCAGCTTCTGGAAATGTCGTACAATGAAATAAATTAGTAAAAGCACGCACAACCCTAAATTATAATTGTTCAACCTGTCAAGGGGCTGGAAATCAGCATAGAAGCCCTCCAATGAGAGTCACCCTTGCTCAAAAATTAAAGGCAGAAATTAATAAAGGGTATGGCCACCCTAAATGGCAGAAATCTCCTCCAAAAACTTGCAGATCTGCATTCACCCTGCTCATATCAATATTTCTGATTGATGTACAGCCTTGGAAATCTCCTCAATCAGCAACAAATTGACCAAATATATAGTCACCATGCTCAATAATTATTTCTGATTTTCTTTTTGAATAGTAGACCCTTGAAACCCTTGCCAGTCTGCTACAAATTACCCCAAAATGTGATTCGCCCTCCTTGCAAAATATTTCAAATTTTTTTGGAGGTGCCCTCCAATGATGTCAAACCATCAATAAACCCTTGTAGAAAAACTAAATATGCAAGTGAATCCACAATTGAAGCACAAATGCAATTTTCAAATGGAATTTCCCTAATGGAGATGAGGGTTTTCGTCCCTAAATCCAAATACAAAACCTAAAGGGTTTTCGTCCTCAAGGATCTCCAACAACAACCAAGGGCTTTCGTCCTTGGATGCCCTAGTTTGAACAAACTACTCAAAACTAAAAATTAGATGCAAAAGGCCAACTTAAAGGATCCCCCAATGAAGATAGGTGCCTCCTTGATATACTTTTACAAATCAAGCCCTTGGGTCCTAAATTTCCCTCCAAGTATTTATAATACTTTTTAACTTTTATTTTATTTTTATTTTAAGTGTTTAAAAAACTTTTTTATTGTTAGTGTATAAAAACATCTTTTATTTTAATTGTAATAATATTATTAAGTTTCCCTTAGAATTAGCAATTATTGGGCCCAACTTAAATAATATTATTAATTATTTTAATCCAAAAAAGGGGACATGACATATATCCAAGACCTCATCGATTGTGGTGAAACTAAAGTGGACGGTTATATATCATCCTTGCCTAATGAGCAATTAGGCATATATCAAGATCCTTTTCCCAAGTATGATCAAAACCAATCCTCAATGTCAAACAAGGGCTCATCCCAAAATAACCACACAAATAGCATCCATACCAATAAATCATCCATGTCATATGATTCTATAGTAGTTCATATCGAAGAAGCTTATCTACAAGTAAAAACCATCAAAATCAAAAATTCCAATTGTCCTGACACCACCAAGTGCAATTGAGTTACTATCCAAGGGGCCTCTTTCATCCTCCCAACAAGCCACCCAATATTACCTTTTAGAACACCTCAAGAAGACTCCAACACATATCCATCCTAGAGCTTCTCAAATCATCACCTATTCATAAGAAAATACTGGACTGTGCCTTAAGGGAGTTGTGAGTCCCTAATGACACCAACTCGATCAATTTCAAGCCTTGGTGATCCAATTATCTTCTTCACATCAGCTTGCATTTAGTCCAAATGATATGCCTCACATTGATTCACCCCACACTAAAGCACTCCATATAGAAGCCTTCAATAATAAACATAAAGTCAAACAAGTCCTCAGAGATGGTGGGTCTAGTATAAATCTCTATACATATAAGCTTGTCAAACAATTGGGATTTTCTAAACATGCCATCGAACCTCAAAAGAAGATACATATCAAAGCTTATGATGACGTAGAGAGATAATCCAAAGGTACCATTTGGCTTCCAATTTAGGAGGTTCCTACCTTGCAACAAACCATGTTCCACATTCTTGACCTTGAGCTTCCATACGACGACCTCAATCACCCATGGATTCATACCATGCAAGCCGTTCCATCCACATATCACCAATGCAACAGATTTCCCCATAATGGCATAGAAATCACAATTCTCATTGATCCTCACCTCTTTCAATATTGCAAAAAGTTGGAAGGTCCCACAACAAAGCCCATCATTGTCCCAACACTGACACTGCCATTCCTCCTACATTATTACCATCCTCATCCTATGTTGATCTTGCCACTTTGGCATCAACATCATCCACCAACCATACTTCACAAATCAAGGTCAAGATCGTTAATAAGACATATGGGGAGTATGAGCTCCACAATGCCTTCTATGTGTGTCGACTCCCTTTTTCTCTATTGTCTTATGGAAAACCTTCACACCACACTAATAAAGAACCTAAGGTCCTCCAACGTAGTAAAACAAAATTTGTTCAAAATGGCTTCCTAAATGACGAGATCATCAACAATGATATTAATTCGTGGTTATGCAAACACAGAGAATATGCACCATATTTTGTTAAAGAAACTTATCCAAAAGCACTCAAAATATGTAAAAGCATGGGCTACAAAGGCAACGAGCTAGGACTACATGAACAAGGAGTCCTTAAGTTGATCACCATCAAAGCTAATCACTACAAATTTGGCTTTGGATATATGTTGTTAATTGAAATATGGTACTAATGGCACCTTTGACACTATGGGAGGATCACTTCCCATTGTTAAGTGCATCAAAGGGTAGGACTTCAAAGACTCCGCTGATTTCACCACCCTTTTCCATGATATGACCGTTTGTACCATCAACCCCATCACTAAACCTTACATCAACCCCCTACTTGTTCATCCAAAGCTCATTTTCTTGGGACCAACAAGGCCCCATGTCTCTAGACATGTTTGAAAACAATAAAGCTATAACTGAATTCATGGGACTCTATGACGACATTCCAACTATTGACCACAAAAAAGGCTTTGAAATAAATCTTTATGCTATAACTTATTTCAAGGAACAAGCCAAGATCCTTAATCCAAATAATAATAAAAAATTCAAAATATCAAAAAGAACAAAAAAGGAAAAATAAAACTCCCCTAGTGAAAGCCTCTATAAGGCACTATCATATGCAAAAGAAAAACAAATAAAAAAGATGTGTCTATAATGAAAACCTTTCTAAGGCATCAATAGATGAGGAACTCGGCCTTCCCCTAGCATCTTCACAACGGCATGTCCGTTCAACAATCTTAGTAGACAAATCACAAGAGGTCAACTTGGGTACCAACATTGATACCAAATCACCTATCTTGTAGCAAACATGTCAACTAAAGAGCAAGAAACCATCACAACTATCGTCAAGAAATCTAAAAACAACTTTGCTTGGACATATGCAAAAATGCTAGGTTAAGACCCTTCTCTTGTTGTACACCATCTCGTGTTATATCTAAATGCAATGCCAGTCAAGCAAAAACTATGCAAGATGCATCCACAAATCATCTTACTAGTTAAAGAAGAGCTTGAGAAATTGTTGGAGGTTGGCTTTATATGACCAATAAACAATCCAAAATGAATCTCCAAGATTGTCCTTGTTAGCAAAAAGCGAAAAGAAACCAAAGTTTGTATAGACTTCAAAGATCTCAATAAGGCATGTCCTGAGGATGACTATCTACTTCAAACATAGACATCATTGTTGACCTCATAGCAAGCCATGAAAATTTATCCGCTGATTTCACCACCCTTTTCCATGATATGACTGTTTGTACGATCAACCCCATCACTAAACCTTACATCAACCCCCCATTTTCTTGGGACCAACAAGGCCCCATGTCTCTAGGCATGTTCGAAAACAATGAAGCTATAACTGAATTCATGGGACTCTATGATGACATTCCAACTATTGACCACAAAAAAGGCTTTGAAATAAATCTTGATGCTATAACTTATTTCAAGGAACAAGCCAAGTTCCTTAATCCAAATAATAAAAAACAAATCAAAATATCAAAAAGAACAAAAAAGAAAAATCAAATTCCCCTAGTGAAAAACTCTTTAAGGCACTATCATATGCAAAAGAAAAACAAATTAAAAAGATGTGTCTACTAATGAAAACCGTTCTAAGGCATCGATAGATGAGGAACTCGGCCTTCCCCTAGCATCTTCACAATGGCATGTCCGTTCAACAATCTCAGTAGACGAATCACAAGTGGTCAACTTGGGTACCAACATTGATACCAAAATCACCTATCTTGTAGGAAACATGTCAACAAAAGAGCAAGAAACCATCACAACTATTCTCAAGAAATCTACAAACAACTTTGCTTGGTCATATGCAAAAGTGCTAGGTTAACACCCTTCTCTTGTTGTACACCATCTCGTGTTATATTTAAATGCAACGCCAGTCAAGAAAAAACTCTGCAAGATGCATCCACAAATCACCTTACTAGTTAAAGAAGATCTTGACAAATTGCTGGAGGTTGGCTTTATATGACCAATAAACAACCTAGAATGAATCTCCATGATTGTCCTTGTTAGCAAAAAGCGAAAAGAAACCAAAGTTTGTATAGACTTTAAAGATCTCAATAAGGCATGTCTTGAGGATGACTGTCTACTTCAAACATAGACATCATTGTTGACCTCATAGCAAGACATGAAAAGTTATCCCTTATTGACAGGTTTTCTAGATACAATTAGAATAATTAGATTCAAATTGCCCCCAAAGATCAGCGCAAAACAATTTTCACCACTTTGTAGGGCACTTTCTATTATCAGGTCATTCCATTTGGGATAAAGAATGCAAGGGACACCTATCAAAGAGCAAAGATAGTCATATTTCATAACATGTTGCATGACATCATGGAAGATTATGTAGACGATATGTTGGCTAAGTCCACAACAAAAAGAAGGTCATACACAAATACTTGAGCATGTATTTTAGCATTTGAGAGAATATAAATTGTGGGTCAATCCTAAGAAATGTGTCTTTGGTGTCACATCTAGGAAACTTCTAGGTTTCATTGTCTCTCAACTAGGCATAGAAGTTGATCCCACTGAAGTCACCACCATCTTAGAAATGCCACTACAAAAAATCCCAAACAATTACACACTCTCCAAGGCAAGCTTCAAGTTATCCGAAGGTTCATTGCACAACTAGCAGACAAGTGTTAGTCGTTCTCTCAACTCCTTGTCAACAAGTTTTCAACAAAATAAAAGAGTATCTTGCATCACCACCAGTCATAATGGCACTGTTGGTGTACGTTTTATCATCCACCGAACACTTCAGAATAAAATGTCCAAAGACACTCTATCCTCTCTTGAAAAACCACCGCGTATGCTAAGATTGCGAGAAGATCATATGGCGATTCCAAGGTTTCTTTAGTTGGGTCTCGACGTGTGGATAAGCTCAATGGCCGTTGTGATATGCTGGTAATAAACAAGGGGACTTACGTAAGAAAATCTTCACAAGTTCAGGACTTAGGGAATTTATCATTAAAGGCTCTTGATTAGGACTTTCAATGGATCTCAAAAAAATGGCAAAAGGATAGGGTTTAGGAGAATCTAGTTATGCCTAAGAGCTCAAGAGACAATAAGGATTCGGTGAAGGGAATAAACCACACTTTGTTTCGCCTCCTGCAGGACAACATACACAAAATGGGTGCAATCTTCAAGGGTTGTGAGAATAATTTTCAAACCTCGAATGAGGCTGAAGTTAAGTTTCCACAATTAAGAGCTCAGGCTAACTTTACGCATCGGATGCAAATCATCCATTCGAAGAAAGTATGAGCTACACTTCACCATTGAATCAATACGATCAATCTCTCATTCAATTAACCAACTTTCAAAGCAAATTCTACTTAATCTAACTCTAACCTTAATCTATGGCGGAAGATGATATGCAACCTCGCTTACTATTTGATAATAAGAAGTTATTCAAGGCAAATCATGCTCAAGAGCTTTTATTATTCAAAACAGTCTCAATGCAACAATCTCATATCCTATCTCCACACAAATGAAAGTGAGAGAGCATAAGTTTATATAGAGTTTCAAAAATGAAATGAAGGGCCGAGATTAAAACAAGATTAACGGCCAAGATTATTACAACCAAACCCTAATTAGGGTTTCCCAAAATAACAAGAGTTATCAACAAGAAATCAATCAGTAAAGTGGCAGTTCCAGCTATCATCTAGGAGAGGCGTCCTTATCCTTCAGAGCAGCATTGTGTTCGATGAATCTGGACACTACAGCGATGACCTCCTCCATTGTGACGGGTGGCAGCATGCTGATCCGGAATTCAAGTCCGTCCAACTTCTCAGCACATTTAACAAAAGTACCTTCCCAATCTGCCTCCTGCTTCTCAAAATCCTTTCGAATGGATGAGAATCTTGCCACTCTCGCAAAGTCCTGTCTCATAAATGGTCCAGTGGTCGAGAAGAAAGTTTCTTGAACTTTATGCTTCAATCTCTCCAATTGCATGTCGTTCTCCCGGATGATTTCACGGTCGAACACTTCTGTAGTTGTCATGTAAATCTTCTCTTGGATTTTCCTGACCTGTTCTTCAATTCCAAGCCCATCTACTTTTGCCCTCTCCAAGACTTCTTCTCGTATAGTCACTGCCCAAAACCAGTGATTGAAATCATATGCTGCTCCTGCAGCAATCACCCTTTTATCAACCAACTCCTCTCTTGGAGTGTCCTTCAAGATTCTAAGGCTTGGAATAAGCCTTTCCTGCATATCCGGAATACCTTCCCATGCCTCTGCCATATCCATCAGTCTGGAAAGAAATGAAGAAGTTCGTCCATAAGCCAGTGCCAACTTTTCCATGAACAATGCAGCTTCTGTGCCTTCACTCGCCACCCAGTCTTGAGCTTCCTTGGCCGTCACCATCCTGCACTTGACATCCTTGGTCACCTCCTGTGATGAATTGAGAAGAGGAGGAACAATCGCACTGCCCTGATCAAGTGGCTGGGTCAAATGTTGGATATATTCCTTAAGACGTTCGACCTCCTTCTTATACCCCTTCTTCTTAGCCACTTCCTTCTCCAGTCTCGCTTTGATGGTCGAGACGGAATTATCTAACTCCTCTACTTCTTGACCTTTCGAGGTCGGGCCAAGGTCAACAGTGGTTATAGCATACTCCTGAGGAGTGATCTCGTCTTGTGGCTTGTCCACTGTGGGTATTGCAATGTGCACGGAACGGTTGCCTGTCTCGCTCCTCTGAATGGTGGAGAATTTCTTAGCAGGCTTCTTGATTGCAACTTGCTCTAGCCTTGCCAAGAAATCAGCAGTATCATCCTCATCTTGTTGAGCTTCTGCAGGTACTTGGATCTTCATTCTCTCTAACAGCCAGTCTGGAATGGTCGACTGCTCAAGTCCATCCTCTACCTGAACCTCTTCTTCATTCGGAACATCCATGACTTCCCTGAGAGCGGAAATCATTCCCTCCTCGAAGTCGTTATTCCGGGCTTCTATATCATTGTCTGAACCTAAGATTTCCGTGTCTGTAGGTGACGCAGGCTCCTCGTCTAGCTGAATAGGTTCAATATTTTCCTCCTAAACTGCAGGAGGTTCAAGCATCTCTACCAAGGACTCGTCTATAGTAGCTACCAGCTCGTCAAGGTTCCGGGATGCCGCCGAACGAGAAGGTTCTCCCTTATGCCTCTTGGAAGCAGGCTCTGTACTTGGAACTATTTCCTTCCTTTTCTCTCCGATCCCGACCAAGTCCTGATGGGATGCACCTGCATTAGAAGAATATGACTCTGACTCGCTCAGTAGATCATATGTGAGCGTGATTCCTTTCTGTCTCAATTCTTGGGCATGATAGTCAACCCACCACTGAGAGTATTTAGTCACCGGCCTCATTAAGGTTGCCAAGTCTACGTGTTCAGGTTCTGACCATTTCACTGGAGGAAGAGGTCGGCTTTCCTCGAAGCGTGGCTGGATGTGGTTTCCATCATCTTGTAACTGATCAGGCACCCGGCAAAACTCAATTGCCCTCATGAAATCTAGTGGCATCCTGGACCACATCTTCTGTCTGACCTCATACTCATCGGCAGCATTTGCCCAGAAATCTTCCAGTTCCATCCTGTGTTTGTACTTTCTCCCTTCCACTGTCTGAATGTTATGATGTGGGTCATAGTTGACCCTGGACTTGTAGACCGTGAAAGGATACCATTGGATCTCCAACCTTGCACTCTCAGCTGCCTGTGCTGATGGACAATACTCCAACATGTTCCCAATGAAAAATGGGAATGTGACCGATGCCTTCTTAGTTGGTCTCTGGATGCTCTAATACTCCTCCAACTGTCTTAGGACCTCGAGCAAGATCATCCGATTTGTCGGATAGATGGGCAACTTATAGGGATTTCCAGTAAATCCCTGGATCCTGACATATGTGAACTTAGGGAACTGGATGAACCAAGACCCGTATTTACTGATAAGACTTTTCGCCTCATGGCTCAGCCTCTGATGCACTCCTCCTTGAAGCTTTCTGGTAATATGCATTAGGAAGGCATCATGCACCCTCCTGAAGTGAGTCTTCTCCTTCAATTATGCTGTGGGTAAAAGTATTGATCAAGGTCAAGAGCTTGATGAGCCCATCAACATTGTTAATCTCAAGAAACTCCATGCCTAATCTGATGGATATCCCAATTCAAAAATACAAATAAATCAAAATAGTGAAAATAAAATATTGCCCTCTAATGAAAACCACTTATGGTGGCATCTTGGACAAGTAGTATGCTGAAAACCACTTCTACTGGCACCTTGGACAAGTACCATGGTGAAAATCTTCTCGTCGGCGCCATGTGTAGCAATCGGATTCCACCATCTTTCAAATCCTCATCCTTCACCCATCTGTTTCCATCTCATTAGTCTTCTCTTTTATCCACAGTATTCCATGTCTTATTCTACACTAGGGGCATATGATTACTTCATGCTTCAAAATAAAGTTTGATATAAGCCTTATGGCTCACTTTGTGATTTGGATGCCTTCCATAATAAACAAGTTGTGTGCATTTCCCACCATCCATGTTTCCACAAACATCAAACAAGAGCCTGTTCTTTAAACCTACAAACTACACACTTGACACATTGCACTTTCAACATCAAATCAAGAACTCTAAATCAACCTCGATAACATACAATTGGCACATTATTTTCCATCCATCACTTGCCTTCACAAAATGCATCTTTCCCCAAAGAATATTGTGTGTCAATGAATAGTTGACCTTTTTTTTTTGGTTTATCTTTTAACCCATATAATTCCTACTCACAGTCGCCATGATCATTATATATCATGGTGCTCTTTGACATACATTGTGCCATGGCCTATTGTTTCTATGTGCCATGTTTGTTGGTTGTTTCCTCACAAGACCCACACAAGGTCAAACACCTTGTGATGTGAACGAAAATTCTCTCTGTTGGTTGGTTGTCTCATCAATTCTCTCTGTTGGTTGGTTGTCTCATCACAGGAACCTACAAGGATGT